>LJIJ01001271.1:0-50520 GCA_001718145.1 Orchesella cincta
TGCATTACTTTACATATATATATATATGTATGTTATGTATTTAGCCATTAAAATCCAGCTATTTAGCCATTAAAATCCACTTTTAGTATATTGTCCAAATTATCCATTTAACACAACCTAAATGGGGGTGGATTTTACACGTTAAAATCCGATAATAATGGATCCACTCCATATCCATTATTATCCACTTAACATCTCTGGTTGTGCCCTCGTGTTAACTAGCAAGCTCTGTGAAGTGGGAAAATTTAAATTTAAAATATGTACAATTATAAATGAGAAGATGTTTTAATTTTTCGTACCAATTCTTCGACCTCTTCGCTTAAAACACCACGCGCTTCCAACTTGCTAAGTAGAAGAACTTTGCAAGTCGTCAGCTCAATTAACTTATCCAGATTTTTAGCAATTAGTTCTTTCTGCCAGTCTTCCATTTTGAAAAATGTTTAAAATTTAATCTGAATAACACGCTTTACACGGATAGAATAAACACTTGCATACTATTACTGCAAAACTTCATCCACATCCCGGTAGTGATCAGTTGGCTTGGCTTCACATTACATATTTATGATAATCTTCGTTTATCAGCTTCAGAGGTTTATTCCATTCATCAAATAATGCTGGTGTTTTATCAAGTGTTTGCTAACTATATACATAGTGCGGGTTGATGTGGCTGATTTATAATGTACCTTTAGGTACATATTAAGAAGACTTTGTATCGCGTATGTCTGTCGTCGGCTGTCAACACGATAACTTTCGAACCGTTTGACTTTTTGAAATTCTGATTAGCCCAATCGATAGCTTAGGTCAAGCGGAGGATGAAGTCGTAGATGGGTTATCTGGGACACGGAAACAAGGTCAAAAGATAAGTGCAACAATTGATAAGCGTCACATATAGCTTTTTATACATCATTCGAAGGGTTTCGTCCACTGATGATGAATATGCATTGCAAATTCAAATCAGAGGTTTCGAACAGGGTCAAAGGTCATGATTAATGTTTCAAATGGCCAACATAGCTTATGATATACCGTTTGAAAGCTACAGCAGTTCTGGTTATTAAAGAACATTGCAATTAGAAATAGGAACTTTCGAACAGAAGTCAAACGTTTAAACACACTTGGGTGTGATATATCATTCAAAAGCTAATCTATTGAAGATTTCACTTTTATGTCACAAATTACTCCGCTAAAGGTACATTGCTACGTCTCGAATTGTCGGGTTTGTTATACAAGTTTTCAATGGCGACGATTACAGTTCGTTGATCTTTTTATCAATGATTGTAACGATAAACTGGCTTTGTTTGTGAACACACAGGATAAAAGAAATCTACTTCCACGACGACTTATTTAGGCGTTATGCGTCATATTTAAAATAAACATTTGATTGGACTGCAAAACCTGTTTTTGTGTAGAGCAAATTTCATGTTAATAGATATTTATAGTTTTAGATGAAATATTTTAAGTATAAATACTTATCTTGTATCTTAGGAACTAGAACTGAGCTATTTCGGCAAAACTCCATGGATGGCCCTGTTGGTGTCATCAAAATCCTTATCATCCTTTTCCACAATATTGCTTAGGCAGATAAACTCAAGTTCATTTTTCTCCAAATAGAACGTCTGAGCATTTTTTAAATTTATACCACCATACTCCAAGATTCGTGGACAGTACCATAGTGCTCCTAAATTTTTCACAATTTCTTGTAAATTTTGTGAAACATGAATTCTTCAGCAGACCCAGAACTATTGGTGTTTACTAAACTAATAATCATTGATGTAAACTTTCCATGACTTGATATTCTTTATCTTCCAGTAATGTTGAGCAGTGCATTAAAGGGAATTTAAAGCTTTTCATTTCTTGAACGTCGAATGACTGGCTCATCATCATATTAATAAACCTTTTAAGCTAATATTACTTATCTTAAATGTCGTTTATTCAGAAACGGCATGAAAAAAATTATTTCTTTGGTAAAAAATCTTAATTATGTAAAGTTGTCCTTGCACTAATTTTGATTAAAACAATACGAGCTTTTATGTTTATCCATCATGCAATAGAGTCTATAAATACCATGATCAGAGAAACATTTATTACTTGTGTGCACTCAAGCTTTTTGTTGCACACTTGCAAATTGGAAGATTAGTTTTAATTACAACAAGGTGATCAGCCACCAGAAAGCCGGCTTATAACTTCATTTACATGAATGCTTGAACAGGAAGTTTTAACAAATCTTCTTTACTAAAGTGCATGCGTACCAAATACAGATAGTGCAGTACGTTAGGATATTTTTGTACGTAACAAAAAAATAATGTGAATCGTAATATGTTGTTAAAAATATTGCATACGTTTACAAAGCACGACTATATTCAATATTCCGAAAAGTTTTGCTTGCAGACAAACAGGTTTTTGTGAGCACCGTTCTATGTTTATGGAATGATAACTTTGCTCAATTGTCCATGTGCCTGACGACGAGTTGTTTTGACGCTACTGAAATTGCACGTGCACAAAATTGGAAGTGGTGTTGACATAAAAATTAGGAATTTAACCGCTTCAGTACCCGCAGCGCATTAGCAAGAACAAAGTGGAAAGTCAGATATAAAGTTAATCTAAAACAAAAATATTCGTATTTGCAATGATAACAAAGAAAAAGGAGAAGAAAATATTACTTCCCGGATGTTTTAAAAATCAGCAAAATCAGAATAGAAATAGTATTGAATAGTTATTAAGATGAGCGGAACATGAAATTTGCAGAATACCACAAGAAAATATTGAAATCTTTCATTTAGCATTTCTACAAAATCAGCATTCAATAATAATTTCAGTACAGCAGTATTTCTGTAGGGAATACATGTTGCGATCCAGAAAAAGCCCAAATAGGATACGCGAAGAATCATTTTCATATTAATAATTATCAAAGCCATACCATGAGCTGATAAATCATTCATTCTATTCATCATGTCATCGTAGTCTATTTAAAAATCACATCGTGTATTTTAAAAATGTCGTTTATTTCAATAAAACAAAAACATAATAGTTAAGTGAGCAATATTTACAGGCAATAAAAAGATTCACTGTTTTCAGAAAATTTCCTACAAATATTGGTCAACCAACATACAGCTCTCATTGATAAATCCACAACTACCATATAACGGTGACAAGTGACATTCCAGAGAACCTGGACGTTTTATTCAGTGTCTAAACTCCCCATCTCCACAAAGCAAAGTAATATAGTCTTTTTAGTATAACGTGACTCGTCGATGATATGTTAACACACAACCTGCATACAGAGTTTTGTACCTTGCTTAGAGTATAAAATATAAGCGTCATGTAGCGAAAGAATGAGGTTTGATTTCCGCATTGATATCAATACAAGGTACTCTTCATTTCACAATAGAAAACAAAAACAATGCATGAGCATCATGATGAAGACGTTTATTAGACAAATGGATGAGTTCACTCAACCATTTTTACGACGAGGTATTCAGTCCTGTAAAGATGGCTAATTAACTCATTAAAAAAATGCTTGAACATGAAACCGCACTCAGCTCGTAGCTTTGTGCTTCCTTGAGAAAGGCGCATGTGCGTATGTTGCTCATGTGTATACCAAATGCATGCACGAGTTGGGAAAGACTGGGAAAATACATATATAACGATTAAAAAAATATATAAATTAATGAGCTAGGTTGAATTCAGAATATATTCATAAGCAAGGGTTTTAGAATTTTTAAAGTTTAAACGAAGTTGGAAGTAAACTTAAGATGGGGATTATGCTTGCACGTGTAACTGACGATGGGGTTTGTTGGGAAATATTATTTCATACTATCGTAAAACTGAAGAATGAAAAAACGAATGAAATTTTTTATTATGAATAGTTAAAGAAAAGAGTTTCTTTGAGACCGTTGGACCTCACTTGAGGAGTCCAGTTTGAGCGTGTATTTATAAGCCTTTTGGAAACTTGAGCATTATTTTTTTAAAGGAAATTCTCAATAATAAGCTCTAGCTCACAAAAACAAACAGCGACATCACACTCTAAGCAACCTACACATCTAACAAAGAACATTTTCATCAACCCGTATCTGTCTGTAACTCACACAAACCATAAAATTTCCCCAAGCAAAACAAACTTCAAGCAACATAAAACTTTCTTTAAAAAAGGAGAGTAAAAATGTATGAAACATTGCTCGCCACTCCACAGAGACTCATAAAGTTCTGGTATCAACTCGTACCACAATGAATCTTTGCCGATTGCCTTATACAAATTAAATAAGCAAAGCATTATTTTATCCAGGAACTATTCAGTATTTGTTTGATCATCGGTTCAGGTACCAGGAAATTTGCAGAGTCAGGTACAATACTGAACGTTAAATTTTTTTTAGATGTTTATATAAACAGATTTTAGTAAGCACGCTAGCAAAAGTTAGGAGTATAAATACTGGACGAAAATCTTGTGAGATGGATATCAAAAACACAACACAACTCTACCAAGAAGGTGGCACAGCACCCAAAAATAATTTTGAAATTATCCAAAACACATCAAGAATCTACCATGGGGAATGTGAACCAGTTCCCTTGGGCAATCGCCTCCGTACTTCTTGTTTTCGGTAAAAAATCATAGTTTCAAAATCTTTATTTTTCCTACTTTTCATACTAATTTAAAAAACTTATCCCAAATTCCATTTCAGGAGCGTTTCCAAGAGTTTCTGGAAACTGTGGTAACGGATTGCGGTCAGCTTCAGCAAATGCGAGCCCCTGCCCTTGGAACACGGAGGAGATTTCCCGCGAGTCTTGCTCGTTCTGGGGACGTTCTGGGGAGATGGCATACTGCTGCCCTAAAAATTCAACGGAAAGCCTTCTCTCCACAACCTTTGGAGCCGAGTTGAACGAATTTCCACACATGGGCCAACTCACAACGAATGGGCGTTTTTCGTGTGGCGCAACTATCTACAACAAGCGCTACATTCTGACCGCTGCTCACTGCGTGGTGAAGGAAGGGATCCCTAAGCGGGCTTCAGGACTGGCTGTAAAAGTGGGAAGAAACATTGGGAGAATAGAAATGCCAAGCAATGACTATCAAGTGGAGCAACTCATTATTCATCCAAAATACAGCAGCTTAATGCAAAACCGGGTTGACCTTCGACCCTTCAAAGGACTTTATTACGATATTGCACTAATGAGACTCAACCGGGACATCCAATTCGGAGACAGGGTAAAATCCCTGGAGATTGCGCCAAAAGGATTTAATGAAATTGGTAAAATTTTATTAATTTTTTTTTGTCAATGTATTTCTAAAGAGCTTCAAACTTTTATTTCAGCCTATGGGGACAACGCCGTGATTGTTGGTTGGGGTACAACCCACACCTTTACCGCTTCGGATCACTTGCAAAAGACGAACGTTCATATTCACAAAGACGAAACTTGCTTCGGAACCCAAAGAGGAAAAAGGGTGCCGTGGGTAATGACCGAATCTCAGCTCGCAAACCTTCCGCCTCAATTCCTTTGCGTTGGTGGGCATTGGGACGGTATAAACCATCCCACTGCTGGAACGGGGGATTCAGGACCTGCAATTTGCGGGGAGCTGACGGTTACGGTGTCCTTTGCGGGTGACATCATTCGGAGGTATAAACAAACTTTGATTAATCGATAATTTATTTTTATAAAAGTATTAATGGTTAAGGGTTTTGAACAGGGGCAAAGGGAAACCATGATGACAGGAGTTGCTTTGACAATGGAGATGAAGAGCGTTGCGAGCCAAGCGTTTATGTTGAAGTGGACTACTTCCGGGATTGGATTGTTGGGAATGCTGGAACGCAAGACCCGAGAACGTTCCATAAAGTTAAGTTGTTTGGGGAGACAGCACCGCCAAGGCGATCGGCTCATCAAGTCCATATCACCTCGGATGGAGGAAAACCCTGTGGAGGAACTCTAATTGCCCCTGATACCGTGGTTACTGCTGCCCAATGTGGCACCTGGCCGTGGCTCAGTTAAAGCGTATACTGGAATCAAGGTCACTTCTATCAACCACGGTGGAAAGACTTATCTTGTGAAAAGCCTCAATATTCTGCCTCGATTTGAGCGTATGGCAAAGAAGCTGGGTGTAGCAGCACGAGATAAAAGGATGATAAGCTCTTACAAGCCGTGGGTTCTGGAACACATGGTTCTGAGCACGGATCGCTATTTTAAGAATGATTTGGCAGTTCTCAAACTCAAGGAAAAGATGAATGTGGATCCTAGAGCGCTACCAGAGCTGGCAAATGCTGATGATAGGCCTTCCCAACCCGCTTATGAGCTCTCGCTTCCGAGGAACACGACAAGAGGTTCGGGATTGATGCAAAGGGAATTCAACATTTTGGACAGGGATGAATGCGTAAGAAGGATGAACCGGATGGATAAAGTTGGACTCAAAGTGCATGTGGATGAAAATGTTCTTTGTGGCGTTGAGAAATATTCGGGAGGTTCTACCTGCGACAGGGAGTTGGGCGGTGGGCTTATCTGTACTGGGAGGAATGGAAAGGACACGCTTTGCGGGGTACAGACTCTTAGACTTTGTCAATGGTCCATTCCTAATGGATTCTTGGATGTGAGGAAGCACTTGGATTGGATTAAAAAGGCTCAAAATTCTCAATTAAACGATGGGATTGTTGCAGAGTACCCTCCTGGGGGAGGTTCTTACAAGCCAGAAAAAGATGATGAGTGGCATCCTCAAATCAATCAGGAATACCGTGGGTCAAATTGGGATGTGGGATTTTCTCGTCATCCAGGCTTCTCTAGTTTCAACAGTGGGTTTAAACCCCTAGGAATGAATAGAAACCCTGGAAAATTCGGACAATCCTCATGGAAGCACTCCGGTTAATGTGTACGGGATACCGATTTTTGATGCGATCTTTCCAACACGAATATGAATCACAATATGAATCAAATGTATAAATTGTACAGTTAATAGCCTACTCTAAATCTTTTTTTTCCAAAATTGTTAATAATCTTTCTCTGTTACCTAAAATTCGGATAGAATAAATAATATTTCTGCAGCAAAAATAATACGCGCAAGTTTCTTGATTTAATCAATTACATGCATATAAAGTGAGTCGGAACTTTTTTTCTCACTTTGATGATTGATTAGGCGCACGAAAGAATTAGTGAATTTTAAGGCAAACAATTATTTTCCACGAAACTAAAAACATACATACAACAGATACAAACACTAATGTTAATCAGTAAAATGTCGTTGACAATACTGTTTAATTTGCATCTGTCTCAGTTTCCCCAATTGTTACTGAAAGGTTTAAAATAACGGTTTTGGTGTGAGTAATATTTTAGACTTGAATTATTTTTAAAAGTTGATAATGCGTAATGCATCGCATTCCGTAACATAATAGAACTGCACAAAACTTTGTTCAATCTAAGAGCGGGAAAAGTTTAAACGTTTTTGTTTGGTTTTCTCCTAAACCATTACCAGCAAGTAGAAAGAAGAAACGCACGCTTGCATTTGATCAGATTCAGGGTTATAAAAGCAAAGAAAGTCAACCATCAACCTAAGTGTTTTACATTGTTTTCTTAATAATTTTCAAATTTAGCTATTTTAAGTTGAGGTCAGTAAGAAAGATTGAATTATGTCCAAACGAGGATTTAGAAAAGGGTTCAAGCCTCCACGTAAATCTGAAGATGGGTCTCCAGCCGGAGGGTTAACTAAGAATGGTAACTGCACTCCAGCTGCTTTCAATCTGCAGGAGGAGATGAAGAGGTTGCTGGCAGAGGAGATGGAGTTGGATGCCAAGATCAAGAAGCTACAAGATGCCAATGTCCACCAGGAAACTTTGAAGGTAGGAAATCACTTTAATAATGATTTTAAATTAACGCTGGACTGTTAAAATGAGTCAGTTTTATAGTAATGAATTTCTTTTGATTTGTCCAATTGACCTTTTGCACAAGTACAATGAAGTAAAGGACGTTGCTCAAACGGTGATGGGGTGTATTGCCGTGCGTGAAGGGGTCACAAATCGAGACATTGCTCGGCGCGATAATGCTCCAGACAATTAGTCATCTTCATTATCATAAAATATAATTCAATAATAATCTTATTAAATGAAACGTAAATGAAAGGTTGTCGGATGCAAAAATAAATTGAAAAACTGTCAAGTAACGAAAACTTGCTTGGGAGTCGTTGAAGTAAATTCTTATGCTGGTCACTGGTATATGGTAAAATGTTTGACAATTACAATCATTGTAGATTTACTCTATGCTTAATCGGCATCTGTTTTTCAGCGATAACAATTTTCTCACTGAACTTCAAACACATGTATCATACATATCACTTCGCTTACACTAAGCCAATTCCTTATCTTACAATTAGATTTGATGTTCGCTGAACGATCGAGAAGTTCTTCAATACTGCAAAATGCAAAGCATGTTGGAAAGATAACTTGCGTCAAGCCAGAGTTGAGGAACGAAGGTGGAGAAATGAAGATTTTCAATCCAATGTTTAATAATAGAGTAACCTATCTGATAACCGGAGGTTTGGGAGGAATTGGCTTTGAAGTTTGTAAGTAAATGGTTGAAAAGGGTACAAAACACGTTATACTTGCATGAAGAAGAATTGAAGCATAAATACTTCCATAGAGAGGAAGATACATGAGATGAACTAAAAGGGGGCAAATGTCATTCATGTGCAGCTTGACGTTTGAAACTAAGGAAGTCATTCAAACTTAGATGGCAGAGATAGGGCTTCCCCAACTAAACGGGGTAATGGCACGCGTCTGGAATGCCTTAGCTGATTGTCTAAATTGGCCACCAAACGTGGCCGAAACTTGAGCTCACTTTCAACACAAAGTCAATGAAGCCTGAACCTCCACGAGTTGACGAAAGATTTGCAGCTCAAGCACTTCGTTCCGTTTTTGTCAATGGGCAGCACTCCCTGGCTAGTGGCAATCACTCTGATGAAACCTTTTTGAAAATACCCTTGGCCCACTACAGACATTCCATCAGGCTTCTACGCGCAGCTGCACGTGCAACTGGAGACTATGGGCGAAGTGGGAATCGGGCAAAGAAGTGGATTTACGTGGTTACTGGCGGACCCCTCTAACCTTCAGGAAATTACTGTTCTTGAATATGTATGTCATGAAAACGCATCTAACCCAAAGCTCCATTTCCTGCGTGAACTGGGCGTCGTGGTGGTGCTCAGCAAAAACATTTCTTCCTCCAATTGAGCGCCTATTTTGATGAGTGAATACGGAAGTCCTGGTCTCCGTCAAGTCAAGGGTTCATTCACCATAAATCTGATGAATAATTTGGGGCAGGCAATATGAATTCCGCTTTAGAAACTGAGGAGAAAGTTAAAGTGCTAAAAACCAGGTCAGAAATATTCTTAGGATGACACTGAAACTGGATGAAAATAATTTTATTGGAGATAACGTGGATCTACAAGAAATGTGAGTGGATTCTCTCATGCTTGTTGAAATCAAGAACGCGCTTCAAGCGTTGTTTGAGGATAGACTCACTGTAGCTCCCTAAAGAAAAAAAACTTTTTGAAATATTTCCATTAAAATTTATGTTCAAAAATTTGCTACATAATGAAGTTTTCATCAAAATATCAAGTCCAGAAGTTTTATTAGAAAAAGTTCAATAAAAATTTTCAAAAAAATTAAGTTTTAAATTTTGTATTAATAGTTTTACAAATTATTTTTTGAATCGATACGCCTTTATTTGTGGAACATAATTATGGTTAATTTTATAAAGTCTAGGAATCTAGAACTGTGTTATTTGGGTAGATCCCCTTGGGGAAACGCTCTCCAGCAGCTTCACCGTCCTCTGCTCCAGTCTCCCTCTTTCCACCAACCCTCTAGCAATATCAATCGGCAAATCCCCAACTTTATTCTGAATATCTACTCTCGCCCCATGTTTAATCAGTTGGCAAGCCATCTCATGATCATCCGTTGGGTTTGTTCCATTGCTCAAAAACAGAATGTGTAGTGGTGTATGTCCAACTAAACTCTGAGCATTGACATCACACCCCGCATTCATCAACAATTTGAGTGCAGACATGTGTCTGAATAAAACCGCATGATGAAGAGCATTTCCTCTCATTCCCAACGCTCTACAATCAGCTCCCAACCCAATCAAATTGTTAATCAACGAGTCACTTCTTCCCCCGCTAATTGCCAAGAGCAGAGCTGTCATGCCGTTATAGCTGTGATTAAAATCAGCCCCGTTTGCTTTCATCAATTGCAGCGTCTCCGGAAGTAGCTCAATGTGGGAAACCGCATAAAATAGAACTGTCCATCCAGATGAAGCGACCATACTAAATGACTTTGTTTTTCCAAGTGAAATTAGGAGCTTGACAAGCTCGTGAAATACTTCTGGAGATGTGGAAGTAAATCCCGCATGGTGTAGAAATGTAAGTCCCTTGAAATCCACAGCCTCTGGATCAGCCATGTGCTCAACAAGGAGTTTAACAATTTCCAATAAATTTGAAGGCAATGGATCAACACGGACTACGTGATGAAGTGCAGTTTTACCCTGTGAATCCTCGGCATTAACATTTGCATAGTTTTCTAGAAACATTTTTATAACTTCAAATTGCTTCCCATTGTTGAAAACACGAGTTGCTGCAACATGAAGCGGTGTCATTTGGCTGTCCGCATTTTTACAATCAATTAATTCAGGTCTGGTACGTAGAAGTAATCGGATGGTTCTGCAGGAGTCATCAAAGTCATCATCATCCTTTTCCCCGATATCATTTAGGCAGAGGAAAATCAACTCGTTGAATCTTTCTTCTGATAGGACATCTGAGAATTTTTGAGTTATCACCAAATACTCGACGATGTCGTAATCACGAAATTGAACTGCAACATGCAATAGCGATTTTCGGCTTTTGTCACAGATGTCTGTGATTTTTGTGGACTTTGCGGCATCCTCAAGAACTTGCTTGATTTTGACCAATTCGGCAGTTTCAATAATGTCGAGGATTTCCCTGGTTCGGTAACTTTTGATGAAGTGTCCCAAAAAACTGACGAAATATAGGGAGGTTCTGGAGCTGTGATTTTGATTTACGCCACGCTTCAATGTGGCTATTTTCTCGGCCATGGTATTAGTTACTTCGTTATTCGAGTTTGTTTTAATAAATAATGGTAAATAACTAACATTAATATTATAACGGGCACTAATTAATTATCTTAACATTAATTATTGAAAATTATCGAAATAACTGTCAAATAAAAGATTAAATTTAATAATTAATGCATAATGGGTCACACGCACCATAAATGATACTGCTTGCTACTTAAGTAAAAACTGAATTGGGAATGTTGAAAGGCGTTTGTGCGTAGATTAATTTTTTGCTGAGTAAACTATTTTTCCTGTGGTTAACCAAAGGAAAATTCACGTGACGTGATATCATATTGGCTTTTTAATATAAAGATTAATCAATTACAAATAATGACATGGTTTTTGCTTATTCTTTTAATAGGCAATTGTTTTAATTTTTATGAATTTATAAGCACTTTGCATAAGTTTTATGTACAACGAACTACTTACGTATATATTGAAAGGAAATATGACTCATCGTAACTTGCATATTATCTTGTATTGACTGATACCACAATTACGTTTGTTATATATATATTACATAACACAATTCCCCAAAGTTAATTCATTTTTTAACCAAGCTACGCATGTGTTTTATTGCTCATTCGTAAATTTTCTTTATATGGAGATATGAAAAAGAAAATTTAATAATAAAAATGAACCAAAATTTAAAAAAATATTAATATTACGTTACGTAATATTAATTTTTCCAAATTAGAACTATCATGTTTCATCCATATATGAACTGTTTCTTTGATGATCATAATGACTAATGACATCTGAATTTGTGGAGTAAATAGTCCACTCGCATTTGTAAAACACGAATTCTCTTATAATTGGGATTATATCCATATGCATATAAGTGTTATAATTATGTGGGAAGTTATCGTTTATCATGTTTCAGAGAGACTATGTTAACAACAGGTATGATGTTGTGAGCGAGTCCTATACACGTCCACGCGTAAAATATACAGTTTGTATTTTGCGAAACGGTCAATTTTTTCTTATGGAGGCGGATTGAGTAGTATACAACAGTGTTTAACTTACATATCAAACATCCTGTTTGCATATCCAACGTCAAACCTCACAACTGCTTGGATGCTTTTTCGTTTACAATGCTGATGCTGTTTCTACTGGTCATTTTTCAAGTGGCATTTGGTATAAGGTAAACCACTCATCAAAGCATACTAAATCGTAAATTTCGGCGTTTACAGACTCAATGTTAAACGTTTTCTGCTTACTCATTGTTTGTCCAGTTTTATATCATTCTGACTCACGCACAATTCACATGTAAGATGATAAGGAGTGTAATGAATCACTGGCATGCATGCATTAATATAATGCATGTTTGCATTTGGGTAAAAATCGTCCTAAAAATGGAAAATTGGCAAAGAGAAATTATTGAAAAAAATGTGGACAAGTTAGTTGAGCTAACAACTTGCAATTTTAGGCTGCTTACGAAATTGCTGGCATGTGGAATCCTGAGTGATAATGATGTTGAGGAATTGGTAAGTTTGATATGATAAATTTTAATATGAATTTAATTTTTACTCTTTTCACTTATTAACACTTTTAGAGCTTGCCTGGCTACACAAGAGCGGCACAATCCTACAAATTTTATAAAATAATTGTTACCCGAACACATGGGTTTGACAACTTACTTGAGAGCCTTCAAGAAACAAAACAAACTGGTGCATTGGACATATTATCTGATGCTGCAACAGCCAAAACAAATACCAACATCTTGGATGACATTCAATCTATTACATATGACGAAAATAAGGTATTGGGAAGAGGTAGCTATGGTACAGTTGTCTACAAGGGAAAGTTTGGAGACAGACCTGTTGCAATAAAGTTGGTATACTCCAATATGATGGATAGAGATCGAGCAGTCCATGAAATCAAAGCCCTAAAAACTTGTGACGTGCATGAAAATATTATGAGATATTTTGGAAGCAAGCAGACTAGGAATTTCATTCTAATTGCGTTGGAGCTATGCGATATGTCACTAAACCGTTGGATAGAGACTGAAAATAAATCCATGAGCATTTCTCCTATCGAAGTTTTGAGGCAGATAACAGTTGGTTTGGAGTGGCTGCATAATCAAGAAATTGTACATCGTGACCTCAAGCCAGAAAATATCCTTTTGATGGAGGAAGTTCAACGGGTTAAAATTTCAGATTTTGGGCTCAGC
Organism: Orchesella cincta; assembly: GCA_001718145.1. Lineage (NCBI taxonomy): Eukaryota > Metazoa > Arthropoda > Collembola > Entomobryomorpha > Orchesellidae > Orchesella > Orchesella cincta. The sequence continues at coordinate 13,262 of LJIJ01001271.1, forward strand.
CGGAAAATTGTAGATGGAAGGAGCTGTGTTTCCTCGTCAATATTAGGGGGCACACAAGGATGGGTCGCGCCTGAGATTCTTGCTCAGGTGATTCATGGGGATCCTCATCAGTGCAAATTTGTAAGTAACGTGTATTTTTTTGTTTGTACTACAAGGAGTTTCAGAGCATTGACTATACTGAAATATTACGCATGACAATCCTTTCCGAGTGTTGTGATGCGATTTGAGGCGTTATATTAGGGATTCACTAATTCAATTTTGTGGTCAGCTTGTCAAAAAGCATACCACTTCTTTTCCAACCAGATATCCAAACGTTTTTCTTTTTACTGAATTACACAACATTTTTTCTTTTTTTTGAATATCAAGCTAATTTTTTCTTCCAGATTCCATGATAACTTTCTCTTTTGACTGAATTTTTATTCCTAGTTAGAATTTTTCCACAAAACAAAAAATTTCAATTTCAAGTTTCTAGTTGCTAATTATCAGCTATTTCAACCGAACTGGTCATTTTTCCAACATATGGCCAATATTTGATAATTTAAAAAAACTTTCCTTTCATTTTTATCTTAATTTGAGCGGTGAGCTACAACGACTTTAAAAACTTTTTTTTGTAAGCCTCTAACTGCTTTCTAGTTACCCAAATTTTCAGTTAACTTTCTATTTTTTACGAGTTTACAACTAACTTTCTTTTCCCCCCTTGTTTACAGCTAACTTTCTCTTTTTCGCGATTTTACAGCTTACTTTCTCGTTTCTCTGAGTTTCCAGCTAACTTTCTCTTTTCCCTAGTTGTCATGCTATGATTTTATTTAAAACTACTATTTTTGAGTTTTATCAATCCATGTAATTTTCTGGAGTTTTTATAGACCTTGAACCAATAAACAAAAGTAGAAGGATAATTTACACAATTTTTTGTTTTACAGACATTTGCCTCTGATGTTTTTGCTCTCGGATGCGTGTACTACTACGTACTAACTAATGGGAAACATCCATTCGGGGACCTTTTCAGAAGCCAAGTTAACATAATAGATGGAAGAAATACAATTAACAGCAAGGATGTGTTGCACGGATGCGGACAAAACCTGTTGTTTATTCGAGCGATGATTTCCACAGATCCAAAATCTAGACCTTCCTGCTTCACTTTACTATCCTATCCAATCTTTTGGCCTGAAAGTCGCCGAGTCCAGTTCCTCGAGCATATTAAAGCCCAAAAGGATGACACACTGTCCCAAATTCTAAACTCCAGGTCAGACGAGTTCTGCCGTTTGGAACATGTTGGCGAATTTGACGCGCTCAAAACAGCAGGTGTAGCAGCAACGGATGATGGTGCCAGATGCTTAGTTTCAACAGCATACTTGCATTGTCAAAACATGACAGGAAATTTGGAGCAGTACTACACCACACAAAGTAGTTTTAATAGAGAAGAGTCTATCGTTAACGCATCAAAAAAATTAAGCTTGAAGCATGTTGAACAGGAAGATACATCCGAAAACGCAAATCAAATGACACACAGATCATCCGTTGAAGTTAGAAAAGTTTCAGAAAATGCAGAACCCACACCGGGCCCTTCCCGTCTCAATGGCGCGGTTGAGACTTCCAACACAGCGATAAAACTCATTGGAGATTTGGGGCAACTAAATGCAGAAGGAAAAACTGCAAAACTTTTCGAGATAATAAGGCATGAAGAGCCATGTACCATCTACGGAGTTTTTGAAGTTATCGGGAAAGAAATCAGAATCAACAGAATATGGGATAGAAAGCAAAAATCATTACTACATGCCACAGTAGAGCATCAGGAGTTTAGCGTGGTGGAGTACTTTCTAAACAGATATGGTTTTTCTGGCCTCCTTTCTACCGAAAGATTTAAAGATGACCTAATTCACCGCTGCATCAAAAATATACATGAGGTTGACCCTAAAACCTTCACCGAAAAATGTCGAATCCTTCGCCATCTTTTTACCATAAATGCTAACCTGATAGATGCCAAGTTGGAAGATGGAATCACTACACTTCACTTCGCAACTCAGCAAGTATTTAGCAACGAGAAACAGGTAGAATTCATTCAAATACTTTTGCGCAATAATGCTGACCCCAATGCAAAAGATGCCCGTGGGTTGTCACCACTCGATCATATAGTGGGTCATAAACCTCCGCTTCCAAACACTATACCACTTGTCAAGCTACTGATAGATCACGGTGCTGATCCTGATGCAATGAACCTTCCACTAATGCACATGGTAACGGTTTTCCTGACACCAGAATTATATCATGAGCTGGCTTTGTACATGGTTTCAATTGGGAGAGAAGATTCTTTTAGCATCAAAGATAAACAGCACACCGCTTCATTACGCAGTTCTTATTTCAGATTTTGAGCTGTTGTATGAGACACTGGACCTTTTCAAATCCAATGGTGCTGATTTCAATGCTGTTGAAAAACATGGGGACACAATTCTTTCATTGGCAGTTCAGCGGGGACGGAGTAACCTGTTTCTGAACACTTTATTGGGATTCGGGGCAGATTGTAGGATTTTAAATCATAAGAAGGAGTCGGTACTTCATCAAGCTGCTTTGTTTTTGAATTTGTTCCCTTTAAAATTACTTATTGAGAAGGGCTGTGATGTCAATTCCAAAAATGTTGACGGAGACACCCCGCTACATGCTGTATTCATGGAAAATTTAATCAAAAATGTTGAAAATGCTCATCAGATTGTTACAGAACTTTTGAATGCTGGAGCTGACACTGGGGCTAGAAATAACAAAGGAGAGTTGCCGATTGACATTGCAAAGATAATGGCTGAAAAGGGAAAATTAGAGCAGCGTACTGTCCAGCTTTTGGAAGCTGCAGCAAGAAATACCAACTAAAATTGGAGCATGTTTTACAAGGAAATCAGAAATAATTATAATTACAACACATATTCTGAAATCATTTAACGTAAGTATGAAATGTTTAGTAATAAAAATCTTATAATGCATTCCTGAAGAGCTTGTGGACTTTTGTTTGCCCATATCGAATTGCACATATACACATTGAATTTGGGTATTAAGAAATGATAACGGCATGGCATAGGGATGATATGTGTAGGGAGCACCACACCAAGGGTGAGTAATCAACGAAAAATTTTCTTTCGATTAAAGATTACAGATTAGGTTTGGTATTTTTATTATTCAGATTATGACTGATTATTGATTAAGTCTTTTTTCGCCTGATTGTAATGATTCAAGGTTAATATTTCGGATTAGTTAATCTCCCAGTTGATCAGTTTTTTCAAACATAATTAAAATAATTCATTAATAAGTTTAAGGTTCTCATTATTTTCGTGTTACACGCTCCCTAGATCTACTTGAATGAACGGAGAATGGAGAGGTGAGGGATAAAGTAATTGCGATGTATGTTAGCTTATAATGCACACTTATATAAAATTGAATTTAACTTATTTAGAATAAGTGTCAGTTTCGTGCAAATAATCACGTATGTAATCATGAGACCCACTTCATCAAGGAGTTTTAAAAATCTTCTTAATAATATAATAACTTATGGACATATCGGTATAAAATGTAAACAGTGTGTATAAACTTCTGTGTATAGTGTGTATAAATTTCAAAAGTAGTTAGTTAGTTTTATTGCATCAGGAGGGCAACAGCCCACACACAAACTGCACAAATTCATGAAGTACGAATAGGAAAAATAATAAATATATACGTGAATAAATTAATAAATAACAATTTCAAAAGTATGCCCGACTTGAGTTGGTATCATTATTATAAGTAAGACAAGCTGCACTATACCCAGCTAACCATTCGAGATAGCTCGTTTAAATGAAATCGTTGCTTAATTTCGTCACGAAAAATCGAAGCGAATTCTGCAACAATTCGCTAAAAGTCACCGAATTTTCGACGACTAAGGAATCTGTTCGCGTAAGCAACCATTCTTATGTACATTTGTTTGTTCTTGGGTATATTTCATACTAATTCTGCTGATCTGAAGTGTGCAACTTAGTTGTACTACTAGTTATACTTTCGACCATAGGTCATCATTATTAAGAGGTTTTCTGTAACTTAAAAGAACTTAAATATTAAGTTATTTAAATTAACTTATAGCTTAAAGTGGTTGTCCCTTGAGCCGTCAGCAACGTTCCTGGTTTTCAAAATTATATTAGGCGATCCCAAACACTGAATTGATTTCTTTCAAGCGGGAGTCAAAACAATGAGAACCTTATGCAAAATCATGGAAATTTTCAAAAATTGAATCATTTTTATGTTAAATTTGAATCAATAGTATCACTCAAAGTAAGCGATTATAAACGAATGGTTTATAAAAACAGCTGAAACTTTGAACTGATTTTAATCAGTTGCTTTGAGCGCTTGCATTACTTTGCATACCATATAAACCACTTTGATTATAATCGGGGGCGTAGCATTCTATGAGACAGGGGGGACAACGTCTCATGGAAAACGCAGAAGACTTACTTGATGAAGAAGTGCTGGATCGGTTTATGATTACACCAGACCCACCATTAGTAAAAGATGATGTGAGACAACTTATTCCCACATTTTAACATTTGTTTTTGCATATTTTTACCCTATAATAATTTATTTACAAAGGCAAAGTATGGCTGATAAACGAGTCAGAATGCAAATGAATCCACGATTAAGCTTATCTCGTAACAAACCAAATGGTCCCAGGTTAGGAGAGAAAGTCTACCAAGTAGTCGTTTGCCGAGCCAAAAGGAAATAATAAAGATGATGTTCAATAGCGCACTGGCTTATTTGAAAGAGTATATGGAATGCGAAGCGGAATACGACAGTGCTAAGGAGTTATGGGACACAAGCTACAAGAATCTGAAACAGAACATAGAGATAAAACTGAAACAATTGACCATTGCGCTTGCTGAAAAGAATGCTGCCATCGAAGAAAAGAGAGCAAAATTAGCAAAAATTAAAGCAGAACTCGTACAAACAAAGTTTGAAAACACAGCCCTGATCAGGAAATACGAGAGGGAGCGACAGCTACGAATAGCTGCTGTACAGTCCTTCGAAAATCTTTCCAGAAGAATAGCGGAAGGAATGGAGAGGATAAATGCGCGTTTTCAACTTCTTCAACTTCCAAATGGCCCAGACCTTATTTGGGTTCCACCCTAACGTCGTCGAGCAGTTCTTTTTTGAAGAGCCAGTAGATGTTCAGCAGAGGGCAGCCAACAATGAGGTAAGTTTAAATGCAGTAATGTTTTAAAACTGAATTTAATCCCTCATGCAATAAAAGTAATTTCTATTTTTCACAGAATAATGAGGAACAACCAGTGTAAATAGATTACAGCAGAATAAAGGTGCCCCAATTAATATTTATTCAGCGGAATCGTCTATTGGGACGATTTAAATGAACTAGCTTAAAAACGCCTGTTTTGAATTTCGTGCTTAAGGTGATTATTTTTTGACTAGCTTATAAACACCTGAGTTGATTATAATCGGTTACCTTGAATGCTACTAATGTAGTGCTTGTAAAGCAAAACGAAAACAATACTTTTGTACCGCAAGGGCTTGCAAGCTTTTGTGTTTCTGACTAAACATAAAACTTTCAGCGTAAACCAAAGCAACCCTAAAAATCGGGTTGCTTTGGTTTACGCTGAATTTATTAAAATTGTGTATAGTTCAAAATTATAATCAGTGGTAAACTTGTTAGAAAAATTTCGAAAACCTTAAAGCTTAAAATAAACAGTTAGTCTCTCGGTAAAAATAATCATCGTTCCGTACCAAGACAAACTTTCAAATCATATTCAGTAGAAAGGCAAAGAATTGTATGTAAGTTTAGAATTTGGAGCTTGTTTTAGAGCGGATCATATTCACCTTGAATTTGGGTATGTAGCGCTGATAACAGCCATATAGGAATGATATGGAGCACTGAAAAAACATACCGTCACCTAGAGTAAGATAACGTGTGTAGTGTTGTGTGGCTAGGTTATGGATTGGGAACTCTAAAATTCTTACGTTCTTTCTTGCTAGATTGACTTTATCGCCGCCTAAAACACGTAGTTCACAATATTTGCGCTCCATTAATTGGTGCTGAATGCATCATCATGGTTTTGAGTTCATGAAACGTTTTAACCCATCAGATTTATCATAGGCAATAAGTAAGCACTGCTGACAGCAAAAAGTGACTGTCTTCTTTTAGTGTAACAAGTATACGAGCATGTTTGCGAAAAATGTGACAAAATGAAATGTAAACATTTGCAGGAAGTGACCAAAGTCAATCGATTATTGTTTTGAAACCTGCCAACTAATCCCCTCAATGTTGAAGTGGAAAATTACTGACAGTTTTTTGCAATACAAAATACATACGATACATTTAACATAGAATGACCGTTGCGCATTGTTTTAAACAGACAATATTCTTTGTTCACCGGATGTCAGGGGTTTCGTTACGTTAAGTTTTGAAAGCTATGAAAGGAACCCCGTAGCTTAATTTCCCCCGGGTTTTTGGAATTTCCAATAGCCGGTTACACTTTCAATTGCACCACAGTTTGTATGAGCAAGCCGGCTTTTCTTGTAAAGCTGACATAATCTTACGTGTGAATTCATTGGAAGAAATTCAATCGTGTCACCCACCGGATGTTTATAGGATTTTTACACAGGATATCGTGAATAATAAACAAGTATGAGTTGGGGATTTCTGTTATTCTACGTGTTTAGTCAGGTCGTCATTCTCGTCATTCTTCTCGTCACCTCTTGTTGCTGATTTTCCAAACTTTGGAAGAATCTTAGATTATGTAAAATAATATTCTGCATTTTGATCTCAGAAGCTCACACAATTGGGTGAGCTTTGTGCACAAGTTCATACTATTGTCCTTTGACATAACCGTTATGTTTAGTTCTCATGATTTTTTAGTAAAATCAGTGGTTTTTTAAACCCAAACTATCCATCGATTTTAGAGTAGGCCAAAGGTTGGAGCTGTTGCCTTGCTGGTATATAAAGCTTGGAAGCTAATTCCATATATTTGAAAACAGTACCTTGTATCCCACAAAGTTTTGATTTTTACGCAGAAAAACAACTTTGCAAGGTAGGAATATACTTCGAACTAAAAAACCGATATGAGATGTGCGCAATGTCTATCAACAGGGGACAACGTTATCTCATTTAACTACGTTATCACTAGCTGTCACCCAAAAATCATTTACCGTCAAGAGCCTACACTTTCAAAAAAAATGAAAAACAGTTTGCTTATTTTTCTTTGTAAAACAGAACGTCTACAAAACTCTCCGATAAAATAGCAACACTTCTCTTACTAATTTCTTACACAATAACGTGCGTGAATTACATGACCAAATATTTCCGTGCAGCTTGCTTCCCTTATGGGCACACAAGTTCAAATCTTGGTTCTAATATGCACACAGCCCGTCTTTGGAACAAAATGGATCTTTCAATCACTGGCTTCACTATGATGTCAATCCTACTTCTGTGGGCAAACCCATCTTGCCAGTATTTTACTCTAAATTTTGGATCCAGCTTGGATATGTTTAAAGATTGTTCAGTGCACATTATTCTAAATCATATTGAGGTAAGTAATCAGAATATTCTAATAATATTAAACATATCAGAAACGTACTTTTCTAAATTTTTCAGGAAGATAACAGAACAGCATTTGTAAAGCAACTGGAATTTCCAGTAATTTTGTCCGTACTCCGTTATAGAAGAGAAAATAAAACGGCTGAAAGAGATTTCATTTTTTGCAACGATGTGGAATATGTACTACAAAATAAAGGCCTTTTTTTGTTCAAAGCTCTACCAGCCCAAAAGTTGCAATGTTTCGTCCAAATCTTCGTAAACACTGTGTTATGTTCAACTGCAATTCCAGCTTTAAACAATCAGTACTATTTACCTAAAAACATTTTCAACCCGATATATGACTATCGGTTCCGGTATACTGAGAATAACATACTTGACATAAAGTTCTGCGCATATTTTATTCATGTACAGCCGGATATATATCCTGAAAATGAGAAGACATACTTGGCAAGCATCCATAATTCAGCTAGAATATATTTTAATCCTACAAAACTAATATATTGGGCTCAATATTCTAATGAAAATCAAACCCTTGAAATTACACAGACAACAGCATTAGCCTGCACTGATGCTTCTACTGGTATCAGAGCGCTCCGGCATTCTTGTAATAGATACTATAGAAGGGAGAAATTCAAAAGTTGTGTTAAATCAGAATTACACTATGTAGCAAAACTTGTACAATATAATGTAGAAACGGAAGATCGTGAATCCGTTGAACGCAAACGTTTGCAGTGCTCAAAAGAGTTAGTTGGTGTTGATGCCAATTTCTATCCTGGCATTCCCACCAACAGTTACCTTCGCCAATGGAAAGAAGAGGGATACGATGTTGAACCTATTATACTTGCAATGATGTATCCCAACAAATCAATTCTTTACATGACTTACCTTGAAGTTAATAGATATAGTCGAGAATTCGAAACATTTTTTAGACTTGCGTATACACCTAACCCGACTTTCGTGTCAACGCGGTACGATACGGTTGAGTTTATTACTTGTGCTCCGTTTCTACAAAAAGGACTACTGTCTTTAATGGGACTAATTAGTGCTTTCGATTTAGCAACATGGCTGGTCATTGCGTGTGGATTATTAGTAAGCGTGATTATTTGGTTTCATATGAACAAAAGTACCACAGAGCAAAATATACAAGAGATGCTGCTATTTTTCAACATTCTCATTGGGCAATCCACATCTTATATCACAAAGTGTCGATGGATAACCGGAGCTTGGATTCTGGCAGGATTGTTTCTCATCTTTAATTACCAAGGGAACAATATTGAGCAACTCACAGCTCCACTCCCTTCAAAAAACATGGAGACTTTTGAGGAAGTCTTTGGAAAAAATCTAACTGTGTTTTCTCTCCCAATACATAGTAACGCCGTTTTACAACGAGAATTGGAAGGAAGTACTCGCAAAGAGGAGTTTCGGCGTTCCCTTTTCTGGAATCCTACTAGGTTAACATTGACAAAATTGTACATAAGAAAACAAGTAAATCAGTCCAGTAAAGAAGCTGCAAGCGCTCTTCGAAAGTTTGTGAAAACTCCGAACAATAGAGATGAGTGGGAACTCATGTTACGTTTTGAATACTATATTGAAAAGATCTCGAAATGTGGGATGGACGTGTTTATAGACACTCGAGCGTTTGTGAACAAATTGCGATTTGGGTTGAAAATTAAACAAATTAAGGATGAAAAAATTGCAACTAGTAAAATATCTTATGGATCTCGCTTTCAACTTTTGGAGACAAGAAAGCTAAACACACCACCTAAAATATTTATTAGAAGGTATTTGCATTTGATACAATCTGGGTTGATACACTTGTGGAAAGAATGGAAATTTCGGATAGATACGTGGAATGATACTGTGTTGTCTGCACAAGCCGAGTCGTTATTATCTGCAAAGGCTCTGGCAATAGAAGATAATATTGTCGTGGTGTTCTACCTACACTTCTCCCTTCAAGTCGTAACCGTTCTAATATTTTTGGTTGAATGCCGAATAAATATAATTTGTCAATTGGTTCGACTGTGGCTGTGGATTAGTATGACATTTAAAAGGTCAGTTTGGGTTTGTCGTTGTCAAAGAAAGACAAAAGTAATACCTTTAGTTAGAACTAGGAGTTAAGAATTAGGTTACTTTTAATAAATACAAAGTTTAAACGTACAGACTTCATCATTCGCTTAACGTCTTACAGAAATAACTGGAAAAATATTGTCAAGAGTTCTGTATTTTTACGTAGAACTTATAAGCAATGCAGCATCCTTAAATAAAATGTTTAAAATTGAACAATAATTTCATTGAACGTACTTTGCAATGTTGCATTTCAAACAACGTTGAATTATTTATTATTTATCTGAAATATATATATCTGAGGTATATGTAAGCAAGCTATTATTAATTAATAATTAAATAAAAATAACTGGCTTATCTTTAGGAATATTAGCATGCCATAAACGCGAAAACGAAACATACCAGACTAATTTCCGACATTTCATGTTTGAGACCTTCCCCGAACCTTAGTTAGATAAGTTATCTCATCCCGAGAATTAATTTTCATGATATTATTATGCCGCAGTTATTATTTAATTAATCTTTTTGAAAAAGATTTATAACAGGAAACTCACGAGACAGGTTTAAAACTTTCTGGACATAACCAGACATACGTAAGGATACTGTTTGTACTCAGCGACAACAACTCCGTCTTGTTTATGACGGAGAATAAAACAGTTCTAATTAGATGTTGTCCACGGTTGGGGAGAATGGTCATAAAAAAAGCGGGAGCGTGGTGTTTAACTGTAGCTTTGTCGACTTTTAGTTGCTTTCTCGCATCAATAGTATTTTATAGATTATGGGAACAAGCTTTCTTCTAGAGGTTGTGTTTATGCATTAAAATCAATTCAACCAAAGTTAGAATACGTAATAGTTTATTCAATATTTATTGTCAATTTCTTTGTATGCAATATTATAGTGCCAATATATAATTACGGTCAGGTTAAATATTTAATTTACTTTTTTGTCTACGCAGGTTACCTAATTGTGGAGGTGGACATATAATTTTGAGTAAATAAAACTCAATGTCTAGAGCGAAGACAGACAAAACCGATGATGTTGACCCATTCTGTTTTAACGTAGTTTTCTGTAAGAACCATACGTTACTATTTAAGTCAGGACTTCAGGTTTACTCTGAGAATATTTTAAAAGCCTATTTGTCCCGAAGTGCGCGCTTCTCATTCATACTCGCTATCATAATAGAAATGTATGATGTCAGCATTTCGTCCATTTTGTAACCTAATGAAGTTTCACACAAAAACGTAAGGTCGTTCCCTATCGTCATACGGAAGTAGGTGTTTTCGGATGACCAATTTGAAACTTTTGTGAACGGATAGGTGACCAGTATTTCCTAAGAGTAAAAATAAAGTAGGCATAGTTCGGATTCTTTCATGAGATACGTTGCTTGAGTAGCAATATTATGGTGTACCTTAGTTTGAGGATGGATAAAGCTCACTCCCTGCTTATTAATAGCAATAAGTAGTAATTCAGGGAAGCTCGTATCCGATGTCTGCTTCACTTCAAAGAACGCTGACCCAAATGTGGGCCATCGGTAAATTCTTTTCAAAAAGTTTTGCTTGGCATCTTCCTGGCTCATTCCTATCACAATTGACCAAAAAGGAATTCAGTAATTGAAGCCCATATTGTGGCATGTAATCAGAGCCACACATAAACATAGAGTCGCACTCTGCACACGCGACACGCAAGGCTAAAAGGACAAGTATGTGAATATTTATTACTACAAGTATGTAATTTATGATTCTTTACCAGCATCTTGATTGTATGCTGCGGCAATGGCCCGGTTCCAATCATTGGGACTCCGTAGTTTTGCCAAATCCAATGGGATTAGCTCACGCAGAAGTTGACTTGAAAATTATAATTAAAAAATTGTCATCCATTCTTTAATTTATAAGCACTTTTTGCATTTGTGTATAACAACGCGATGGAAAGTACTCAAGTAGATAAGCTAATTTTTATGATGATGAGATCGAATTGTACTCACGGGATTTGTTGTAACTCCTGTTTACTCAATCAAACGTACACGATAGACTAAAGCGGCTAGTTTTGATGCCTCTTCTTTAGTACATTGTGGTAACCTAAGAATGAAAACACTTTTTATTAGGATACATCGCACTCGAGGGCTTTGTAAACAAAATGCTGATAAAAATGTGTGAAGTCAATGGGCCAATAAATGAAATTATTGCCCTGTCATTTATACCCATAAGATATTTAGGAAGTTCTTGATGGTAATGAAAAATCGAATCTGCTATGGGATCCTGGCCTGGCTTCACGTTAGTCCATAATTTTCTCAAGAAGAACACCTGATAAGTAAACTTCGGAATGGTTCCTGTTAATATCAATTAATATGTTCTAGATTTTACATGAATGAAAAAAATAAAAAATTCCACGGGAATAGTCGGGTTTCATTTTTTCATACCATCTCTTGTAGGCCTATCCCTCTTTATCCAGTCTGTAAGATGTCTGACAAAGTCAAAAAAGATTTCTCCTTCTGGAACGGAAATGATTTTGTCGGCAATTTTAACAAATAAACTAAATCCTTCTGCTGAGCGTAGTGCTAAACGCTCCGCAATATTTGCACAAAATTCTTTGGCTCTTGTTGAAGAATCAACTTCAAAAGCTTCATCCATATCATCAGGGAAGTAAACCTTGTGAAATATTTGTGTTGTCTTGTGTTGGATTGCTTCCACTTCAACCTATGAAAAACACGAGAACCCAAGCCAAGTCAAAGGAAATTCTCTCTCTCTCTCTCTCTCTCACCAGTGTATTATTCTTGTTGAGAAACGTTCAATAAACAAATATGGATTTTGATGGATACCTGGTGCGGGGGATACTTTCGCTGTCCAACTTTGAGCGTTTTTCGAAGCCTCTGCAGGGAATCTTGCGCAACCGGATGCCTCCTTGTTCTCAAAAACTGCGTTAGTTCATTCAGCAACGTTTGTGAGCAGGTAAAGAGCCCCGTAGCTAACCACATGAGTTCCCAGCCACGCTCCTCACTGAACTTGTTTCTATTATCAGTCAATTGTTTCATAAACTGGCAGTAGACTTCATCCCTCAAAATCTCATGCTTGAGAGGGGCATCAAATATTTGGTCTGCGAGCTCATTTCCAATCTTTGATCGCTTATGAGGTATATCTCCATGTACTTTAGGATTGACGTGAATATGAAACACGCGTCTTTTACTAGACCTTCCTTGTTTTGCAACTTTTTCAATAAAGGTTGAAGTAGTGGCTCTCTAGAGTGCCTCCATAGTTCATCTTGAACTGAGGACACCGATTTGGATGTTGTTTCTTTTGGATATTGTCGAAAATGTTCTATTGCAAATTTTTCCAGCGTGTGTGGCTCTTCTTTGAAAGTAGTAAAACCTGTCGTGTCGGGATGAAAATTTTTTTTTCTACCATTTTCTGTTTTGAACAGCTCCAATATGTCCGGAGAAGGCTTGCATGTGGCTGGAAGCACGTATACCATTTCTGCTGGTAAACTTCCCTTTTCACCAGTTCTCTCGCATCTGCATAATTTAGAGAGTCAATATTTATCCAAGGATACATCAGAGACAATTAATCAATCAAAATGCTTACTTATATTTACCTTCCAACACACCAACCTGAAGTCATTACTGTTTCACCATTAATATCGCCTTCCAATACGATTAGATCACCTTTCAAAAGGAAGAAGTTAGAACCTTTATCTACAAAAACATTAATGATATTTTAAGACATAACGAACGTGAAAACTTCATAATTTCTTTTGCTAAACACATATAAGAATACTGTAGATCATACCTGGAGTCTTGTAGTCTTGCATTGCAATGCATAACGTCGATCTTTTCTTCAGCCCATCCAAAAAGAAATCCACAAGTTCTCTAATATCTTCAGCGTTCGGGCTTTGGAATGTAAACTCCTCTCCCGGTCTCACCGTGGATAATGTAAAAGTTTGTCCAAATATCTTGTCACTTTTCTCCGCACGAATGTGTGTGATTTCTGGGAATGACAGCTCCAACAAAACTTGCTCTTGGTCGTCAACCACATATACCCCAGTCCAGTTGATGGCAAGGATAACATCATTTTTGGGCAAATTGGGACCCGCATATCGATACGCTTCATAGAATCTTGAAAACAGCAGCGGCCACTTGAACTTGGCATAAGCTACGATGTCTTCCTTGACACGGAGAAGATCCGCTCTCTCTCTTGTATGCAGACTCTGTGTAAAAGTAAATATAAAGTGCGCATGCAATATTAGTTCATCAGTAAACGTCAAGGATTGTTTGCATTGATTGTCATAAAATGAGATTAGTTAGGGCATGACATAGCGTATCAAGATATTACCCTGCGGAAGGCAGTGGTAACCAGCTGTGTCCATCTTTCAGGGGATTTATCCGAGCTGTTGAGACAAAAGTCTGGGATGTAGCTAGTCATTGCTGAGTTGAGCTTATCGGAATGCAGCTCTGTGCCATAGTCGACGTAATACTGCTGTGCCGCAATCATCGCAAGATCCTCCTCCTTGTCACAGCGGTACTCACCGAATTTAATACCGCGAACAACTTAAATAAGAGGACATTTACTTATTATTATAATTATTCCAACTTGCTTGAAACTATTTCATCTAAAATACGAACCTTGCTGATAAATGAGGTTTGTCGCTACTGAATCCTCACTTGGGTCATGCCACGGAGCAAATATTTCCTGCAAATATGCCATGCAAAAAAAACAAGAGATAGACACGAGAATCAAGTTTAAAGTGTCAGCAGAAAAGTTACGCCCACGACTTCAGTGTCAAATTCCTTCTGTCGTTTTATGCTAAATCCTCTTTAAATGACTAACCTTTCGGAAAAACAGACGCCAAGGAGCATTTCTGCTACTACAATACTGCTCACATTGTGAAATGGCATCCATTACGTGTTCATTTCCACTTCCAGTGATGAAACCTAACACATGAAGAGTTGAGTTTTTTTAAATGTTTCCACATTTTTATACGATTACGCAATATCAAAGTATATATATAATATTGCCATGATTGCCTTGTCGAACAATTCTATGTACAAGCTGAAACCGAACTGATCCCGTAGTCCAATCTTTTCTGCGAGTTGATTACACAGTTCTCTCGATGTGGTTGCTGAATCTGCTAAAAGATTTTTTGTGTTTCCGTCCATAAACGTGATGGGTAGTATAATGGGTTTCTTTCGATTTTGTTGCCTAATTATTATAATTGTTATTAACATTTTATTAAGTTTCTTATCGATTTGGCATGTGCATATTTTGTGTGCTATGCTTTATTACCTGCAACTCTAGCCAACTTGGTGGCTGGTTTCTTGTTCCGTTATTAAAAGTTCTTTTGAGTCGATCTTCACAATATGGAGCATACCCAGGAGGACCTTCTCTAATAAAAGCTCTCAAATGCTTGACAAAGCGATCGGAAGGTGCAAAGCAGCCAACACATAATGACAGTAAAATCCATCCACGAGCATGTGATGAATTTGACGGGTTGTTTGTACTGTTTACAAATCTGACAGTATATCTCGCCTGAAATAGTGCGATAGTAAAACATACATATGAGAAATTCCATTATTTATGTAAGCCTTGATTTCAAAATGCCAATTTTTTGTGTGCTCTACGTAAAAAGTACGCATGAAATGACCCTTAAATCACTTTTTCAACATGTAGTAGTTGACACGTTTACTGGTAGCGGCGATTAAATTTTGGTAAACGGGCGATCGTTTCTCAGAAACTGTTTCCACGATTAACCTGAAATTTTTGCACACACACTCTCCAAAAGGATGCTCCTGAGGAGTTTTGATTTTTGCCTGAAATTCGAAATAATAAGCCGCAAAATTTCAAAATTTCGGGATTTTCAATTATTTGCTTTAAAATAGTCTCCTTGCGTTCAATTTGCAGAGGATTCTGCTTCCTGCATCGAAATTTCGAATTTTTGAATTCCGGCTCCAGTGACCATATTCAAGGGATGCTGCATCTTGCGCATATAAGGTCAAATTTTAAAACGGGACTTCACCGTTCGTGCACGGGTGGCAGATCTTTAAGGATTGAAACTTCCTGTAACCGATCCAAACTTCCTCATGTTTCACTTAATGCCCCGTATATGAGTCTGCGGGCTTCGCCCCAATTCTCATGTAACCTGGTTACAACGTTACAAAAGATTCTGCACCCTGTGCTGTCGTGTTGTTGAGGTCGATTTACATTACGACAGTTGTTTTGAAAATATGTGATTTTAAAAAACCGCCACCAAGCGGGCAATAATCTGCAAAACATACTTTAAGCTTGTTTTGAGGACAGTTACGCATGTTTAACGGTTAAAAACTATCTTGTAACAAAAAAAATGAAAATTCGAATTTTTGAAATTTTCGCTGCTATTTTTTTCGATTTTCAAGACAAAAAATCAAAACTCCTCAGGATCATCCTTTGACTAAAAATCCTAAAAAGTTTGTCCCTTTGTAAAAATTTTTGCACGCGCCCCAAGTGGTGACCATTAAAGTATTTTTTGTGGGTTATTTATGGTACTTTATACGTAGCGCAGATAAAAATTTTACATTTAAAAATCAAGTATCAGCGTCTGCATAAAGAACTGGAAAACTTCTCCACATACAAAAACGTATGTACAGCTTGAAATATGATTATACTAGTGCCCCAGTTTCCAGTCCTTTCATGTAACATTTTCGCATGTCCTTTTATGTTCAAAGGAATATTTCCTTTCATGTCATTGTAATATGAATTTCATATAGCCGAAAATTCTTTTCATTTCATGTAATCATGTACATGGATGTACATGCAATCACATGAATTATGACCGAAAATTGTCCAACTTTTCTAGTAAAATCAGAAATTTTATGCATGGTAGCCAAAAAACATTGTGCTGAAAACTCGAAAGACTAGTCAAACGTAAATGCTGAGTGAAGTTGACCACATTTTTATAGGAAATCTTCGAAAAATGTTTCATTTCTTGCATTTTAAAAAGTATTTAACGTAAACATGCTGAAATTTCATATACCTGCATGTGAAGATTTCATGTCTTATCATGTGAACTAAAGGAATTCATGTACATGCTACATGAAACTGAGGTATCTAGATATATGTATATCAACGTGTTGGGACTATATAGCAAATTGCCATAAAGCTTATAATTGCGAGCATTATGTATGAACCTGAGTTCTGTCCTAAGGATTCCATGACCGATGATGAAATGCAACTTTTCTAGATTTGAAGTGGGTCCGGACTCCAGCCAAGACTGATAAGAATCTGCTGCATCATCACCTTCCAAACGTCTTCTCACGTCTTCATCTAATTTATTTTTTCGCTTCAATGTGAGAGACACAAGTTTATTAAGAGTGGATTTTGGTGTCCGAGTTAAGTTGTATTCGTCCTATTTTACCCACAATTATTAAATTACACAGTCTAGCACGTGTATATTTGATTTTTTTAAAACTTACAATGTTATTCAAATCCATGTCTTGAAACTCCTTTGATGTTGCGAAATTTCTACCAAGAGTTGCAGTAACTTTTGACATCACGGAAGTCGTATCCCTTTCCATGGAATGGTATCTGGGCTCCGGCAAATCTCCCAGAAACCTCAAAATGGTAATCCACAAAGCCTGAGCCGCCAACTGATCTGCGGGATGTGCCAGCGGTAATAAGGAACTTTTCAATTTTAAGTCTTGAATACTGATGATTAGCATTTCCAGTGAAATAAGTGGGCAGCAAATGTTTGAAATTTATATTTCTGACAAATCTTCAATATCTGCTGGTTGCAATTCTGGGGGAATGTAAAAGGTTCGACAGGCTTCTGAGGTTTTGGCAAATTTCCAAACGCCACTAGAGGACGTTTTAGATGTATTATCGGGTAAGGAGTCAGACAAATCCTCGAGCAATAGTAAGTCCTCCTCGGGGTCATCGGGATTCGGATTAATCGTGCAATCTTTCCAATCCAACATGTCTTCGCATGCATTTTCTTTTTGCTCGCGCAGTTGAAGTGCTTCAAACTTAATAAGCTTTTAATTTGTAAAGAAATTTTAAAATCAGTGTTTTAAGATAAAAATGTTTAAATATTATACTACGCTACCTTAAATTTCTTTTGTGCAATCATCCGTCGAATATGAGATTGTAGTGTAAGCACTGCCAAGCGTTTTCTAACACACTGCTGACGAACTAAAAAGCCTCGACAAACAGCCTAGAAAATAAAAATATTTAAATAAATAGGTATTTGACATCTATTTAGAAATTTAAAGTAGTATGAAATGCATATAAACCTGTAGGCCAACCATGCCTTGAGGATTGAGGGCAGGTTTGGGTTCCGTTTTTGCAGTCCTGGTTTCACTTTCCAAGTTAGTATTCCTCTCCTGCTTACCTGGCGTTGAATCGTCAGATGATTTGCTGCCTTTACTTTGCAGTAGTTTTTGTACCTCACCTTTCTTAAAACCAGTTGATCCCAAGTAACTTTTCATATCGGGATTTTCTTTGAATGTCCGACCTTGACAATGCAGATATGCAACTGGAACTGCACACTTCATGTGATATCCAAATTTTTGAAGAAGCTTAATCTCGGATACATGATTAGAGGAACATGCATCTTCATAGTTGGATTCCAAAACTTGTTGGAAAACTTCTTCACAGTGAATCTTTATGTCTTCGAGAAATCGTATACAACGATTTAATGACCAGAAAATTGGACAAGAAAGCAAGTCCTTGCATGTTGGTCTTGACGTTGGGTCGCTGGACAGCATAAGCAATATGAACAAAACGTTTTGTCCGCACATATGCAAGATCGCTTCGTTAGCAATTATCAATCTTCCATAGACTATATTTGCCTGTCTAATTGCTGGGGAGCGATCACCGAAGGCATGCTTACCATCTGTCACAACGTAGTAGTAAATGCATCCAAGTGAAAAGACATCAGATGCAAATGCTGAGAAACGAAACAAGGAGCACGGATATAAAACAATGGAAATGATAAACTATTTTGGCGTAAATCCAGAAATATATTTAAACTGCCAACAATGGTATCTAAGCAGGCAGGTGTTTAAGTTAGAAGTGTTTAAGCAAGATGTTCAGTTTTGAAATAAAGTCGTTAGAAGTTTTGAATAAAGAAAGTACTATGCTCTAAACCAATTAACTAAAGGAAAAATTGCAAATAAAAATATTTTTGTTTTTGGTGTTATGGGGTACTCATGGAAAATGTCAAAGATTTGCAATCATAATAATGTATAAAACTTCTAATTTTATGTACAGTAGACAATGCTATGACTTAGAGTTGTTCATTCTATGTAGTTAAAATGACCAAAATATGTATGTAAATATGTACTTTAAAAAGCCAAAATATGTAGGTAAATATGTAATAAAAACTGCAAAAATATGTATAAAAATGTACCAAAAACTTACTTTTTAATAAAATCGACTTTTCTTTACGTTTTCTTTGACTTTTAAGAATAGAGTTTAAGATTGATAGTTTTATCTTTCATAAAATTATGCCAAAACTGCGAAAATTAACAAAATAACGGCCAAAATCAAGAAAAATTGCTAAATAGTCAAAATATGTCAAAACATGTAATTTCAACATGGGCTAAAATGCTCCATTTGTGCTGAAATTACTCATACAAAGTTTGGCTTCAGGTCAGATAACGCTGGAAAATCATGTATTTACATGGAATGAACAACTCTACTAATGACAACTGGAATGTGCAAGTTTGAATTTTCTAACAGGGAAACGTTTTTGAAAATCGTCATATAAAAATGCTGATTACGGCCACGATTTTAAAATACATAGTTTTGTGAAGTTGAGTTTTATGACTTCTGAAGAGTCTAGAATTTAAGAATAAAAACATCACCAAAAAGTCAATGGCAGGGTCAACATAAGTTTCCGAATTTCAAGTTTTAAAAAATCCAACTTTTCATAATAGATTTCATACAGTTCTGTTGGATTTTTTGAATATTTAAATTTCCTAAGTAGTACTCAAAATACTAAAATCATTAATGCTTCTGAGAATAGATGGAGTCAAAACGGTTGCAAAATCTTCCATGTTCTGCACACATATTTTGCTACTCTTTTATACTTATTATATACTCTTTTCGGCGAACTCTGCTCTATGGGTTATAACTGGAAATTTTGCAGCCGTCCAAAAGCTTGCTAAAAGTTCATGCCGCAGACGCAAACTTATAGAATATGAAATTTGCGTTACTTACAAATTTGAATTTTTGAGCACTGCCTCGAAAGCTCTGTTGAAGAATTTCTGGAGCAACCCATCCTTGAGTTCCAGTTCCACAGCTTGACACAGCACTCATGCCCTCGACGACTTTTCTGCTCAGTCCAAAATCTGAGATTTTTACTTTGATCACTCGCCGAGTCAGTAAAATATTTTCTGGCTTGAGGTCCCTATGCACGATTCTCTGCTCATGTAGCCAAGCAAGGCCAACAGTTGTTTGCCGGAGTATCTCCAAATGTGTTATCTCTAGCGTTTTCTCAGTCACCCACTGTTTTAGTGTCAAATCACAAAGTTCTAGAACAATCAAGGCGAAACCGTTAACTTGTTTACTTCCAAAGTACCTCACAATATTTTCATGTACGTCACAGTTTTTTAAAACTTCAACTTCATGAACTGCTTGTTTTCCAAAGACATCAATATGTACTCGTTTAACTGCAACATCCCGTTTTCCTAGTTGACCTTTGTACACCACTGTTCCCAAGCTACCCCTACCGAGTTCAGTATTGACGTCATAACTAAGCATTCCAATGTCATCCAAATCTTTCCATTTTGTTGTTCCAGCTGTGAGAATGGCCAACGCCCCGGTTTGATTTGTCTCTTTTAATCCTTCCAAGAGCTTCTCAAATCCATGCTGTCGTTTCAAAAGGATGTTGTAAAAATTGTAAGCTTGGTTTGTAGACTTGCTTTCTTGAATGGTCTAAATACACAAGAAACACGAATTATTTGAATGCTGTGTTTTAAAACATCTGTCAGTAAAAATATTTTACTCACCTCAACATCTTCCTCACTGAGAATTTTCCACGATAGCAATTTTGTTAAGAGAGCAATGTTACAAATAGTATTTTTCATCAGCTTGTCCATATTGGTCACAATAATTTCTCGCTCCCGCTCCTCCATCTTTGCAAATTAGAATAAATTTTATAACATAAATATTAACAACTTTGATTACTCTCACGATTTACAATGAAGTGGGAAAATGGTTTAGAGTTGGACAGACACCGAGATATGACAAATAATCTTGAGCATTGAAAGTTTATCATTAACCCCAATTTTATCAACAAGATTATAATTCGTATGATGCAATATTTTACGATATTCATACATTGTCTAAAATATTTAACTGGGTTGAAATATAATATACAACAAATTGTTGTTGTAAATGAATAAATTAGGTTAAATGATTTCTCAGGAATTAAAAAAGCTTAAAGAACTCCAAATTAAATGAGGGGTTAGACACCGTAGAAAATCCCGGTTTATAAGTAAAACTTTACGTACGTCATTGCAAGATAATGATCATGATAAGATAATTCGCGTCAATTGTTTTTTTTTGGGTAAGATGTGAGATACGTTATTCATTTGTTTTTATGGGGTTTGATAAGCTTAAAAAGTGATTTGGGAATGTTCACGTTCAAATAAAGTATGTTGGCTCATACGACGATTCTAAAGCTAGCTTTTCCTGATCAGTATGATTTAATGTAATATTTTTAAAAAATATTTTATATTTTGCAAAATAACTTATCTATAAAAAATGAATTTCATTGGTTCATTGCTTAAAGTAGCCATTAGCATGAAATAAAGCTTTTGGTGTGACTTCTCATTTATAATTGCTGTTATACTAACAGAATGTAGAAAGACGTTATGGAATGGTGACAGCTCCCTTCACTTGGCTACAGGCAAAATTCACGATCCGTATTATTATATTATACATTTTATTTCGACAATTATTAGAAACGGGTTTCCATTAAAAGGAAAACAACTGACTCAAAAAGAAAAACCGAAAATTTTGAACCCTTTCACGAAACCCTGGACTTATTAGCATCATCAGCCAGTGCTCAGAGATATGAGCCTCATGTTTGAATTTGTGACAATGAATACTAACACTATGTTCTTTGAAGACTCTTCAGTGAAGTGGTTTTGAGTCCTGCAATTTTTAATGTGATGTGATTTTATGTATGCATTGAAGCAGTAAATTTTCATTTAATTGATGAAGTGGAATGATCGTTTTTATTTGTTTTTCATTACTCCAAATCGCTTTTACAGGAATGCTACGAATGATTGCTGCAGTCAGACTGCCAATGAGAACCATCAAGGTGTGAAAATGTTCATTCATTTTATTATTCTGCTCACTGGCTCGTCATTCAGATTTATTTGTTTCTTGTCAAGACATTGTTGCAATCCTCATTACATTAAACATCAATGTTTAGATGAAATATGAAAAGAGCCAGGAGTATTTGTCGTCAATGGTGGATAAAATTTCTTTTCAGTTTTATCATAGAACCAACACATTTTGTGCCTGCTCATGAAACGAATGAAGCATTGCTAGCAACTGAAACCATTCCAAATAAATTTATTGCATAAAAGTAACCAAAAGACAGCATCAACACGGCTGAACTTTCCAAGCACTGACTAGCAAAAAGCATGAAAACCGTTACTCTCACTTCAATCCAACCCACTAACCTACTGCATGAAGCTAACTTATGGGCATTGTGAGACATGCAGAAAAACTCACTACATTTTACATGCATTTCTATACACTACTAAATGCTTTTGATATTATATTCAATTAAAACGAGAAGTATCCTCATAGCATTCCATATCGTAGCATTACTTTCATTTCGTTTCATTACACACAAACCCACTAAGTTCCCTATTACATGTTTGCCTTTCGGCTTTGCATTTTTGAGTCAAGCTCTGGTCTTTACTTCAGGATATCAGGATACGCGATACATTACCATTACTTACACATGTTACACTCACCAAAAGCAAGAGAAGAGCAGAAACCAGTTCAGAAAAAGAACGGCTTGAGCAAAGCACCAAAAAACGCTATATATCTCTGCCTGCTAAAAACTCTCAACGTTCAACATTTGAGCGTAAACCATATGCCATCGCTTTTGAGCTTAGTACCTAAGTTCCATATCGGACATACTCATATCAAGCTCAACTATGTAATCTATCATGAATATCTATTATGTACCTACCCTATAGGTATAAATTTTTTATGTAGTATCAAGCACACATGTAGCTTACAATAGGAACTCATCACGATATCAGTCAACTACAGAGGAGGAAAATAGAGAGACAAGTGCCAAAAGTGCAATGCATTCTCTCAACCACAATAAAAATATCATATGTGCAGAATGAACAAGAGAACATTGCTCTTGGACCAATAATCTCTCCAAACACTCGTCAGTGTTTTTAGTGGTGATGTGATAATCAAGTCAATACATTTTATTACTCACATGTTCAGGGGTCAGATTTTGTAACCCTCTCAATTAAAATGAGCAACACTCCCATCTAAATATTATTCCAATTTTTCCAAGACGAAAAGGGAAGAATAAAATACATAAATGAGTGAGAGTCCAGCATCTGCCAATTTTTAATGAGATAACATCAACATCCTGTCATTCTGCCTGAAAAAATTGTGATGCTATCAAAAAAGGGTGGATTGAATCCATTCTGAGTTTGGGATGAAAATCAAGAGGAAATTTATTCACCAGTGAGCTAGCTTGTTGCTAGCTGCTTCATCCCATCCTTTGTGGATGGTGGATGTTGTAAATATGTACATAGCATTTTAATCACCGCAAGTTTTATTAATTTTAATTAGTTAAGGTGCTACCAAGTGTCACAAAAGTGTTTTAAAGTTTTATGCTCAATATTTTAAAAGTAATAACTGCACGTTAAATCATCAGTATTAGGAAACGTAACGTAAAGCTCAACTAAAATAGAATTTTAACTTTTTTTAATATGCAAAAGTGAGTGTAACTTGGAAGTAAAAAACTAGTGCAATTTTAAAATTTTAATGATCAACAAGTGAAAATAAAAATGAGTTCCACAGAAGAAGTTCCAAGTGCAACGAACACAACAGAAAGTGAAGGTGGAAGTGAGCGTGAGCCACCTCTGACAGCAACAAGTTCCCCAGAAAAGCACATAAACATCAACCATCCCTCCCCTCTCCAGTTCCAATCGGGGGGAACAGGTCACTACCCATTTTTCAGTGGTCCTGCCGGAGGTGGGGGGACCTACTCCACAACTACCACCGAACCAGCCACCCCAACTTCCCTTCACTCTGAATATTCCGACCCAGCAACCTTCCGTTCCTCCAGTGACAATATCAGCAACTCTGGACCATTCTCCCCATCAATTCTCGCCTCCTCTGGGAAACGCTTTTGGAATGAAGGCTCTTCCTGGCTCATCAGTCGCATTGCCTACCACCACAACTCTCAGTCTTCCTCCTCCGCTTATTCCTCGATGGACAAGGGGTCCTCCTCAGCTTACGGGAGATGTTGTGAGTTTAAAAACCATTTTTCTAAAAAAAATCATAGCATCCCATGCTGGAAATCAGGTGACATTCATTATGCACATGTGGTTTGGCTTTGGCATTGAAATCCCTGAAAAAATATATTGCTCCAGGTTGACATGCGTATGTAACTCCATCAAAATGATATCGATCCATCAACTCCCAGCTCCATATGCTTTACGAGCAGCTCATATCATCATCATTTATGGTGTTGCATACCGGTTTCGGCTTTGTCTATGAGGAGGGTAGCGTTGAGTAGCTCTCGGCTCGGAACAAGTCGAGACTGAGCTGGAAACACGACAACTTTTAGTGTACACAACAAAATACACACAAGGGTAACCTCTCCAGCTCCCATTCACACTCCCACTCGTCTTGTTTCTCCAGCTAAAATAATATTGTCTCTCATTACTTTCTTTTCTTGGAAAATACAGATCGATTTTCACTTTCTTTCATATTAACACTGGAGAAAACCCCCAAAAAATCTCAGATTTTCACCCAAATCCCAATTTTATTCTAAAAAAATGTGAATTTTTGATTAAACCCAATTTAAAATGACTAAAACAACAGATAATGGAGGTGGTGGTGGAGTAAATCCCACTGTAAATATTTCAAATCCTCCCCCAACCTCCACAGTTTCAACCATCAGCACTAACTCTTCTTCCGCACCACCTCCAACGACCACCTCCTGTTTTCCTTCGGTAGATAGGAGTAATCTTTGTCCAACCATTCAAAATTATTATAATCATCAACACCAATCTGGTGACATTAGTGGAGGTTCAGGAGTCGGAGGTGAAGATGCTTTAGACCTAGACGGCAAACATGAGAGCAATGGGGGTCCCCCATTTAGCAAATCTTATAACAGCGCACAAGACACGATTTACCTGTGCAACTTCAGGGTTTCTGTGGATGGGGATTGGCTTTGTTTGAGACAATTAGAGGATGTGGAGGTGCCTATGCAGCGCCCTCCCTCTTATTACGAGACGCTACCTTCCTCACCAGAATTCATCCCATTTTATGGTGGCAGATTTGCAAATTTTTAAAAGAAAAAACTAAAATAAAGTAGTAAATAAAAATTATTTTCAATTTTAGATCGTGACCCTTCATCCGTGGAGAGGAGCAACCTGCTCAATATCACCAAGCTCGTGATAAAAGAGCTTATTGAGTGGTCCATCCGTCACGGGCGCTCTCTGGAGTCAGATCACCCACCTTTGCAGCATTTCTTCATCGTTTTGGAGCACGCCATTCGTCACGGGCTCAAACCCAAGAAGGGTCTTCTAGGCCCGAAAAAGGAGCTCTGGGACGTGCTTCAACTGGTAGAGCGGTGTACTCAAGAAGCCCAAGATATCACGTCCTCTATCCGCGATCTCCCCACCGTTTCAACTCACTTAGGAAGGGCCAGAGCTTGGCTGAGATTGGCTCTAATGCAGAAGAAACTTGCAGACTATTTCAAAATATTGGTGGACCGGAGGGAGGAAATATTGCAAGAATTTTATGAGCCGTTCGCCCTCCTGATGAGTGATGAAGCTCCTGTTTTAGGAGGACTCCTTGTTGGTCTCAATGTAATTGACTGCAACTTTTGCTTGAAGGAGGAGGATTTGGACTCCCAACAGGGGGTGATTGACTTTTCCCTGTACCTGAGGAGCAGTCGCTCATCCGAGAGCCAGGAGGATGAGGAGCATGCCACTGATAGCAAGTTTGATACGGTGCTCGACCAAAAGAATTATATTGAGGAGTTAAATCGCCACCTCAAGTAGGTTATCATTTTGACACACCACCACCTCACTGATAACCACACCACCTTGAAGATAACCCTCATTTTTTATAATTTTTTTAGTGCGACCGTAACAAACCTCCAAACTCGACTGGAGACACTTACCACGACAAATGCGCTGATGAAGGAAGACCTGGCTATTTCAAAGAACGCGATTTTAGCTCTCCAAGAGGAAAATCGTCAGCTGAAGCATAAAGCAGTGGAGAATGAAAAATTGAGTGTGGAGCGGCAGAGCTCTCCCCAATCTTCAGATACGGAGGTGGATGCAGCGCTGAATGATAAAGAGGGTGGAATTCCAGTCGCACAGGTGCAGGTGCCTCTTCTAGCTTCACCCACGGATGCGACGCTAACTCTCTCAGTTCAAGATTTGAGCAAGCGGCTCCACGACGAGAGGATGAAGACAGAGCAGCTGGAAATCGAGGTGGAGAACGAGAGAAGGTTAAAAATAGAGATGGAAACAGCCATGAAGCTGATGGAGACAGACGTGCATGAGAAACAGGACACAATCATCTCTCTCCGGAGTCAACTCGATGATATCAAAATGATCAACTTGGAAATGTACCGGAAACTGCAGGTAAATTATTGAGAATGATGGAAACTCTGGTTTATTGATATTTTAATTGTGTTGTGTGTTATCTTCAACTCTACATCTTGCCACGATCACAAGGAGTGTGAGGAAGAGCTCCGCGACAAAGGGAGACTTATTGACAGGCTTCAGGTGAAAACCACGCAGATTGCAACCCTCCTCCAGAATTTGGAGGCGGCGAAAGCCTTTGATTTGCCGTCGCCCTGCACCTCAACCACGTCGACGATGAGTGGGGCAAGTGGGACTGGGGGGTTTCCTTTTGGGGGTCCGTTTGGAGGAATTCCAAGACCACATAATTTTGATGTTCCGTTTGGAGCAGGAGGACATAGCAGTCTCCATCAGATGAGACCTTCATCCAAAAAGACATCACCGTTTACACCAACTTCTCCCTTCGGGGGGATTGGGGGCAATCCGGGAAAGTCGAGAATCAAGCCGATTCCGAGTTTTGAGGAGATTCAGAAACAGAAAAGGGAAAAGCTTCAGGAAGAAACTGAAGGAGCTGGGAAAGCAGAAGATTGAAAATTTGAAGAGGAATTAATTAATTTTGTGTTGATTTAGTTTTAGAGAAAAAAAATCATTGTAAAAGTGAAAGCTCTTCTATTTTCATTTAATTTTTGTTTTGCTCTCTTTTATTTGATGAATGTAGGAATGTGAGAAAACGCTGAAATTTAAAAGCGATCTGGTCACTAAACTCGAGGAAAAAAATGGAATGTTGGACGAAACAATCAGCAAACTTGAAGAAAAGTAGGTTTACGTTTCATTTTTTGGCTTCAAATTGCTTATCTTTTCCAAACCTTATCATTTCTTTCTTCGCGAAGGGTTGGTCATTGGTAGTTTTCTCCACAATATTTATTGTCACCACCACCGCCTAAAAAGTATTATGATCATCATCATCATATTCCACTCTGTACATATTATAAAGGATAATAATTCCATAATAATCAAGCTGCGAAATTAATTAAAATTATTTTCAAAAAATGTTTTTATTTTTCTGGAATGGAAATAATTTTGTCTGGAATTGAATGTAAGAATTATTGATACTGTTGGGAGTCCAGTCTGCCAGCAAAATTACGTAAAATATTATTAATGTGCTAAACAATTCGAAAAATAATCCAGTTTTTTGGAAAGAAAAAAATTGTTGCCAACTCTGAACTATTCATACTAATGCTATAATCTAACACTAACTGTAAGTGCTTATCTGATGATCTCATATGTGCTAATATGAAATTCTACTTGCTGAAAAAACAAACACAATCGCTACTGTTGTGAAAATAATGAATTGGAGATGAAAAAGAACTGAATTTGATGATAATTTTATTCTCTTCTTGTGGGAATTTTTGGGGAAATAATAAAAATTGTTGAATTAAAAAATTATTATGAAAATGCTTCACTCTTTCACCAAATTCTTTTTTTCTTTTATCTGCTTTTGCATAAAACATCATAAAATTCATATTATTCATGAAGTTAACTAATATTTTCTTTTGTTTTTCTTTTTTGTTAATCATCATCATCATTTTGGAAATGACAGACTGAAAATCGGAGGAAACGAACTCAAAGGGGCACACGAAACGATGAGGAATCTCGGCAAGCAGATTGCTGACAAGGAGCTCAAAGTATCGACGCTGGAAGGGGACCTGAGAATAGAACGGGAGTGGCGTCAATCGCTCCAAGAATCTGATGTAAAGGACAAGGAGGAAATATGCAAGCTGAATATGGAAATTCAGAAACTGCGACTGCTCAGAAATGTATGTGCAAAAACTGTAATAGTAAATTATGTTTATTTAGCAAGGAAAATTGT
Source organism: Orchesella cincta (assembly GCA_001718145.1). Classification (NCBI taxonomy): domain Eukaryota; kingdom Metazoa; phylum Arthropoda; class Collembola; order Entomobryomorpha; family Orchesellidae; genus Orchesella; species Orchesella cincta. The sequence continues at coordinate 41,534 of LJIJ01001271.1, forward strand.
TAAATGAGATTTTTTGAATTTGAAATAGGATCTGGACACAGCAAGACTGGAAAATCAAGATCTGCACAGAATATGTCGGGAGCAGGAGGAAGCTCTCGCAGAGATGGGGGCCAAATACAAGGAAAAGGTGCTACGAGAGGATGGACTGAGGGAAGCGAACGCAACAGTGAGCAGCTACGTTTGGAAAGATTCCAAGGAATGTACGCACTGTAAAGAGTGTACTCTGGAATTTACTCTGACTCGTAGAAAGGTAACTAATTTAAGCAAATCTAATACAAAATAAATATATTTCTTGCTACTTTCTCCTAATATAAAATTCGACTTTTTTCAGCACCATTGTCGCAATTGCGGTGATGTATTTTGCCAACGCTGCTCCGACAACGTGATGGAGCTCCCTTCTCATGCTAAACCTGTTCGCGTCTGTGATCACTGTTTCTCATTCCTGCTTCAACGGTGTAACAACACAACTACCTCTGCCACAAGCGACCTTCCTGGTTCTCAATCTTCGTTGCTGAGCCCTGCTGGTGATACAACGTCGTTGTCCAGTTGACACAATTGAGATGAATACTAAGGAATTATTTTTGTATCTGGTACGGATGATTTTTCTTTATTTTTCGGTTATGGAGCTTATTTGAGCCAAGTGGTACCAAGTCGTAAAAGCAATCTGTAATAATGTCCTGTAATGAGTGTCCCCATAATGTATTACGGGAGGTAATAGAATTGAATCCGAAATAAAAGAGTATATGGTATAGAACTAATATAAGTGTAAAGTTTCGAGGATTGTTTCATATACAATTTGTTAGCACAAATCTATTAATTAGTGTCAATAATTTTTTAAATTAGTAGATATCAAGGAAAACCCAGAGTTCAATGTAGGAGCCCTGTGATTCCCTTGAATCTAATTGAATGGAGAATCTTGTGTTCAATTAGTACTGAATAGATAATTCGAAAGATGTTAGTATGGACTATTTCTCGCACTACTCCCTGCTTATCGAGGTATGCTAAGAAGAAAAATATGGTGTATGTGAAGGTCAGTAGCTGTTTTTTAGTTTTTCTTGTAACAAATCCAAGAAATGGACATTGCATACTGGTATATTATATTCAAATGACACTATTATAAGATTCGAAGGCCACTTCATCACTAATGTAACGGTGATTTCTAGGCAGACAACGGAACGGAAGACATCGTTCAAGAACCGGTTTCTTGCTCCTTGGTGGATTCTGCATCTAAGCATAAAATGTTCCATTATCTACGAAGTTGGGCAGTGTTGCACATTGTTCATTTTGTTGTAAATTTCTGTTACCGCTAATAACAAAAGTTTCGCCTTGCCTAGCAGTCTGAGCTTGTGCAATGCACATAATCTGATTCATCGGCATTTTTCTGTTAAGATAGTGGGCAGGCTAAAGTGGAATTCAGCCAGAGATTTGTAGTATATACTGAATCTTGGAGGCTGGCATAGAGTGCTATGGTCATTTTGTCTGTTTAGGTTTTGAGTGTATTAAACAATGGCGTTGATTTGAGATGAACATTGATATATAATTGATATAAATTACCTTTCTCCAATTTTGCGGTGAAGTTGTGGCTGCCATGTTTGATTACGTGTCTGGTTCACAATTCACTTGAAAGCATCTACTGCCGTGTTCATATAGTGCCTAAACTTTCTACCTTAGGCTTTAATTTCTACTGCTTCGGACAGAACACCCTCTTCAAGATGTTGTACATTCTTGTTTAAATCTCTATAAACTAACCGTATCCACTGAACTAAAGAGGTTCGAAAGTAATTTAAAGCCTGCCATATCCTCGGCTAGCAATTTCGCTGCGATGCAAGGCTCGTCTCCTAAGTGGCGATTGACTACAGGGGCCAGGAGTTGGAAAATGACAAGGAGGTAGCCCAGTACTACTAGCTATTAAGCCATCTATCCTAGCAGTCGTCCAAAACAGATTCTCTTAATAATTGGCAGTTCATAAGGACCGGTTATATTCTCTGCCTTGCATGCCCTCAACATAAAGTCATGGTTAAAATACGATTTTGGCAGTTCTTGCATAGTGAAATTGTATAAAAGTGGATTTTTTGGGAGTAAATGAGAGGCTTAGTGGTAGTTGGTTTGATATACATACCTTTGCTCAATTTTATTTTAAAGTCTAAGGGCTGGATCTCTTCTCTCAAGACTCCAACACTCCCCAGAAGTATGAGCACGACCACCTCCACATTATTATAGATCTAACTTTACTGGTCGCTTTACCGTTCTTCCTGACCTGGTGGTGGCAGGTTGATTTGTCAATCTATTTTATGAAGAAGAAGGTAAAGGGTTAGTTATATTATTAGGAAAGGCCATATCATCACTAATGTAAAGCTGATGCAATGCAAGCTGAAGAAATATGCATACATGAAGTGCAAATATCAGATGGATATTTGCTCTTTAATAATATGTGGTAGTGTGGTGCTGTACATACTACCATACTGTATGGTGGTCGGAGGTATAGTGTAGTGTATATACATATAGTGTATATAATGTGTATACAGGCATTAGGTCAGCGGTAATATGTATTTGTCGACGGGGATCCATATACATTTAGTCATGTGAGTGAGAAAAACTTCGTGTTTTCTTATCGTAAATCTCGTAGCTTTCGCTGATTTATGCAGTGATGATGATCTGGTGGTTGAGTGGAAATAAAGAGCGTCTGAACTGCACCTCTTCTAAATTTCAACTGCTTTATTCAGGTGAGTGCAACATCTTGCGTGCACTCACCTCCAAAGTATCATATTCATGTTTCAGGCATACAACCTTACCGTTGTGGCTTACATCTTTTTACAAAGGTGGTGTTCAATCCACTTTTATGTGTTTATTTATCGCTATCTAAATCTAAACACACACACCAGTTGCAACGAGTGCAACGAGCTAATTAAAATTTCAAGCTGAAGAATGAAGTGACCGGAGCTCTCTCCCTCAACTCACCTCAGTCTTCATACTTTTGTGTTCAAATATTCTATTACATGCTATTAAAATTGCATGCATTTACGTGGACAACACATCAGCGCAAAGTGAACCAAGTTCACTTTGCCTTATTCCTTTATTTGTTGTCAGTGAACTCTGAGAACTCTACAGCTTCTCAGAGCTCACTCAACCACTCATGCATGTCCGCTTTTACACTTTTCTATTATGGTGAATATTCTATCGCTGACCGAGCTGACTCCTTCAGCCTCTCACCTTGCATGAGAACCACTTGCTTGCGCGAGCCATCCTCATACAAATTGGCGAACGTGAGAGCACATCTTATCCTGTTATCAAGCTCTCACGTCAGATAGAACCAAAGCTGTTTATCTGACTAATATTATTATATTTTCTAATGAAGACATAAATGAGCTACTAATTGTCAATAAATATATTATAATTTAGCCAAGAACCGGACCCAATTAAGAGATTACGTTTTTGAAAATACTCTTACTACAACTGAAAGTGTAGTCCATCATTACGTGCAGAAAGTTTTACATGGAATGGAAGGAATGGAAGACAAGTTTAGTGGTGCTATTAAGAAGGAAGTAAATTATTTCACGGACAGAATGCTACATATTTTGTAAATACAAGCTTTGTGTTAACCATGCAATGTATTACAGTATGTATTTGATTTGCAATTACGGCTTTTTCATTGTTGCAGGCATTATATTTTCAATTATTGCATGTGGCAACTTGCATTTCTGCTGTGCAATTTACAAGACTGAAAAGGACACACATAAGTAAGTTGAGGATTATTTCATGCATATTGTCGATATGAAAGTATCATTAAACTAACACATTTAAAAAGCTTTATATGGATTTTTAGATATGTGAAGGAGAACTGTATGAAAAAATCAACGACACAACCACCGTTTGAGAATTATATTACTGCTGTCAAACTAGAAGTTAGAAGGCAACACATTAATAGTAAATTCGAAAGTTTGTTTTTGCAACGGTCCAATGCCGGGCACGTCTGTCATAAGGGAAGTTGTTGCATGCTTTAGGTAACTAATATGTAGGTTATGTGTTTGACAACATGTATATGAATTGTCAATTGCAGTATGCATAATTTAATAACCCTTATTTAACTCTTTTAAGGGTGCTTCAATTATTTCAGTTACTTTAATTGATCATAATATCTGCAGACAAAGACGATCGAAGTATAATTTTTTTCAATTTATTTTTATTTGACATTTTTAAGTTGAATCTAACATAAATAAATTTATTTAAGATTTAATCGTATGTATATCTGATAATTCTTTATTTAACTTCTTTTTGCAGTCTTTTTTACAAGCAAACATGAAACCCTCCATATGGAGCAGAAGCAAAACGGGCAATGTAAAGGAAGATGCATTCGCTTGTATTTTCTCATTACAAATTTTCTCAGTGACAGGTTTTTAACTTTAAAAGCAAATTAAAACTGGTGATTCAAGGACGGCTAGTTCAAATGGTAGCCGTGATGGCTTTGTAACGCAAATTCATAGGGAGACTTAAAGTCAAATGGTGTAAAATATCTTAAGATATCGTATTTGGGTAAGCATTCGTATGAATTTTCATTAGCTAAACATATTACACCATTGTTTTAGCATGGTACTTCACGTATTTAAGGTATCACGAAATGAAAATTACCTCTACGACAACAGAAATCACTGTAAACCACAGGTGCAAAAGGATTCAAACGAAATGGATTGGAAGGAAATACGTGAAGCATTCATCACAGAAACCACTGATTTTTGTTTTTTGGCAGGGATCCTATAAAAAAACTTGCAACTATTGAGTGTCAACTGTCAAGTCGCACTGTAGTGTAAACAAAAGAAATTAACTAAAAACTTGTTTCTTGAAGTAATGACTGGTTGTTGATAATTCATTATTAAATTGAATTGAGAACTGTAATAACAATTCAAAACAATTTCACGTGGTTTAAAGTTTCAGACTTTCATTTGTCCTCGCAGCAGTACAGTACTACAGTTGAAAGTTTATTTCCAAAGCTTTTTTTCCCCGGTCGTCTGTCGTTTGGGAAGTTGTTGTATGAGTTAAAGATATATAGATTAGATAGTCTTGTCAGATATTTTTATGCATATTGATACAAAAACAGGGGTGTAGGAAATTCATGAATGCAAATGCATTTCCTACTGCAGTTTGTTTAATGTATCGAAAAGTTATTTAACGCTTTTAAGGGGTCTTTTAAATTATTTAACATTTTTAAGGCCTTTTATATTCCATTATGTACACCTCTTTAATAATGAACACCTCTAATACTTGCATAATGGTCACCTCAAATACTTGCATAATGAGCACTTCAGACACTTGCATTCTTGTCACCTCAAATACTTGTATAATGAGCACCTCAAATACTGCATAATGAGCACCTCAGATATTTGTAATGGCCATCTCGAATTGCATAATGAACAATGAGCACCTCAGATACTTGCTTGATACTTGATGAGCACCTCTTTACTTGTATCAAATACGCACCTCAAATACTTGATTCAAAAATTGTATAATGTTCACCTCATATACTACAGTATGTCACTTTAAATTAAATAAGCAATCTGCATACGTATGGTTTCTAACTTGACGGACGGAAGAAAAGTCAGTTTCCAAAATTTTTCATTCACCTTTTTTAAATTGTCTATTAGATAAGTCACAAAGTGCTAATTAATGCAAGCGTGGCCTAAATGGCAACTATGGGTTGCATTTCCTTTTTGCACTAGTTCGAGTCTCACTAGGGGAAATTAATTTTTGTCTGCCAAATCTCAAACTCTCATAACCAGCGTCAAAAGTATTTAACGTGGAATGTTGAAATTGGTGTCAAAATGTTGGTAAGTCTTGTGGGTATAGTCTCGGTCCCTTTAGATTAGTAAATATAACATGAAATCTTTAAAACGAACCGCAACTGAAAACAAAATGAAGGGCTCAGGATATCCCTATTAATTTTTTGGTCAAGTTGGTGTATTAAGTTAAGAAAACTATGTGTCCCAGAAACACGAAACCTGGTGCAATCGCTTCGTTATGAAGCTGTTCTTGGAAATTATTGAATGGTTTTTTGATATCATGAGTGAGTTGTTCATATTTTGTCAGTTTATTCGGCATGGTCACTCCGTCTCAGTATTTTCCTTCCGATTTTTACTGCTACATGTTTGGCCATGCTGTGTAAAAACTACTCATATTGCAGACATGTGGGTACCGTCAAAATGAAGCCCATGAAATGGTGATTCAGTTTGACAAACGTATGTTTGAGTACTACACTTCTGAAAGTCGGTTTTGAAACATTTAAGTTTTTGAAAAAGTGAGCAGATGTATGTTTGTGATAGAAGGAATAATACTACGGAGAAGGTGGAGACACATTTAGATAGGAAATTGACGTCCGAGTCGATTGTTCTCAAGACCCAACCTTCCAGGACGCTTCCCAGAGCAGTTATTCAAAAAATTAGTTTCTGTAACTGGTAGTGATGATTACTTACTCCGTTTACGTTTACACAACCTTACTCTTTCCCTACAAATATTTAGTCCTGAAATAGCCAAAAAAGATTTCAGCGTAATACGAAGGCCCTGAGCTTATCGGGTCAAGACTTTTCCTAATCAATTCATCCATTTACTACACCATTCGGTTGAATTTTGACATATCTAAAACCAACACGGTTCTATTCTGTGTAAAGAAGGCAGGAACGAATGCTTAGTAGCAAATGCATTTGTACATTGTGTAAAAATACTTTACGGTCCACTTGAACCAAAAGATTTTGATGGTCAGTTTAGTGACCTACCTTTCCAGGGGATGTACATAATACATCTGTACAATATAGTGCACGTTCCAGGGGAACAGCTTTTTCTTTGTGTGCCTTTAAATGTACTTTCCATATGAGCCAAATGTTGCAACTGTAAAGTCTAATGCACTTTCCAGGCCAACGAGAAAGACTTGAGTAACAAACATCTCTGCATGTCAGTGAGGGACTGGAGATTAAATGCACTTGGCAACCATAGTGCATTGTCACATTGGTTGTAAATGCATTTTCCAGTTTTTACTCTTCAGAAAACCTAACTGGTTTTACAGTTTATTTTAAAAATTGAATGCCGAGAACCATGAAACCAATACTGTTCGAATCCTTATAATGTGTTCATCTAAAAAGTTAAATTGTTTTTAGAATTTATGCACGGTTCTCTCTTGAAAGGTAGAAGAATGCATGTAGTCATGCGTTACTCAGTATATCCCGATTGAATTTTTGGCTGGATTATTTGGACATATAGAACAAAAACTACTCGACTTGCAGACATGTGGGTGGTGCCAAAATGAAGCGCAGAAAATGGGGATTCCGAATGACAAGTTCATGTGTGAGTAGTACAGTTCTGAAAGTCGGTTTTAAAACATTTAAGTTTTTGGAAAAGTGAGCAGATGTATGTTTCTGATAGAAGGGATGGTAGTATGGAAAAGGTAAAGACACGGTTAGATAGCAAATTGACGTCCAAGTCGATTGTTCTCAAGACCCAACCTTCTAGGAAGCTTCCCGGAAGAGTTATTCAAAAAATTAAAATTCGTAACTAAGGTGGAAAGCATGCGATCGTTTAATGCACACGTGCATTTAAAAGCATGCATGCACTTAAAGAGCATACATTTTTTACTTTTACAGACGATCGAAAAAAGCTACAAAATTCATAATTTCGAAAATCGACAAAAATGTCCATGTAGACTTGATGTTCAATATACGTAATCAGGCAGGTAAATTGAACATGTGTGCCAAATTTGGACAAGGAATGTGTTAGTATAAAATTCAAATTTTGTCATTAAAATGCACATCTTGATGTACATAAAAATATGATCATCAATAATTTATACATTAAAGTGTCAATGTATTTACCCTTAGGTAATTCTGTACGCAAAAAACCCGTGTATAAATATCAATAACATATATAACTATTATATTCTTTGAGCTGATGAATGCTGGTGATGAATTCACTTGTTGATTTTACCAATAAAAAACAAAGCAGCAACTCGACCAGCAAGATAAATAGACTCCACCTGAAAATAAGCCTACCCACACATATTTTTCTGTAGAACTAATCAGAGCATATCCTGGTAATTGAGGTTGAGCATAGAATATCATCCTTTGGTTCTATCTAATTTTAGTTTGTTGCAGCTTATCAATTGGAGCAACTAATGCAAAATAAATAGAGAAGATTATCTTTTTAATGATGAGAATGAGTAAAATATATTTTCTCTTTTTTCGTTTTATTTAAATTTGTTAAATACCACCAGGCTGCTTTTTATGGAATGCTATAATTTGCTTTTCCGATTCGTAGGGAGTAAAATACACAAATGCTTCAAATCAAAATTCTTTTGACTGCAATTTTTCCTTATACAATGTGTTTTTAATTTAAAATCCATTGGTTTTCCAATTTTTACAACAACCAGACTCGTCTGGTTGCGTATAATAACAATCGTGATTGTTATTATGCGATTTGCAATTTAATTTTGTTGCTGAATTTTTTGGATATTTGTCGCACTACAAATATAACTAAAACGTTTCCAGACATGGTCGAAGTCTCCAAATCAATATTGTAGTCATTATACCGTGACTATTAGTATTTTTGTGAAACTCTTTAAGTATTGGCAAATTTCTGTTAAATGCCTGAAGGTCCTAGCCCTTGAATTCTCCAAATGACTTTTTCTGATAGCCACCCTTGCAAGTATTTATGGTGTTTAAAACCCCGTTATTATGCTTCCCATCACAATTTCCTCAAAATCGTGATGGGAATGTAGTACAGGAGATATCGAAACCGTCCTTGTGTAATTGGCTAAAATGCCAGTACGGAATCAATGTTCAAGTGCTATTATATTGTAGACATTATCATGTTTGTAAGCGTTTCGAAGGAGGATACTGGGGATTTGCTTGCTTGAACTTTCAACGCCACTCGACCTCAAAACAGTTTACTTGGTTGATTCACTCTAACCTACACTGGAGTTAATACAAAATATTATTGAAGACGTTTTTGGT
>LJIJ01001272.1:0-50504 GCA_001718145.1 Orchesella cincta
TGTGTTTTCGTGGTAATTAACAGTGCCTCTTTTGTTTCATTCCTGGAAGGCGTCGCTTTTTTTTCGCTTGTTCTTGTTTAGGATTTATCTGGAAATACAAAATGCGAAGGAAATTTCTTGGCATTGATTGGTCGCGCGGACTTTTATAACAGGGCAGTCGGGCACGTCAGGGCGCATATGCGCTCTGTTTGCTGAGGTGGATGGTTCAGCGAGTCTGATAAGAATGAAGATAAAGTGGGCGGGATGAGCTATTTGTGGCAGATCATCAAAGCTGCGAGAACTGCGATAGAGAAGTGCGTGTTCCGGCGATTTCATTGTGCCCAGTTGCGGCGTGCGTGCTCGAGAGAGCGCTATGTGGTGAAGGCGTACGAGCGCGGTCGATGAGACCCGGAAGCCAATATTGCAGAAATCGATGTTGCCGAAAGCGCATTAGAAATAAAGCGTTGGATAGGAATTATGGATTGGCTATACAGGATTCTGTACAAAGAAGTGGGCCAACAAAAATTCACCTTGGCAGGGAAAATTTAAATTGGTACTCCAGCATTTTGTGCGGCCATGCGCACGGCATCGTCACGGTCCTGTTGGCTTAATGCTGGCATGTGTAACGAACTAGTACTAAAAGCTGCGTACGTCCATTCGCAGATGTTGATCCTATAATAATGATGTGGAGACTGAAAATGGAATCCGTGGGGCAGTAAATCGTTGACTATTGAGATGGGATTGTTGATGTTCAAGTTTTAAAAAACAACGAGGCAGTAGATAGAAAACGCGATGCAGCGAGCGGCACTGAATTCCTGCATTTCCTCGGCTCGCCTTCGGTTTTTGTTTTAGGGCGAGGAGGCTTTAATTTGATTGTAAGAGGTTAATCGATTCCTAGTTTGCTTTTTTGGGGCGCTTGATGCGGCATGCAACGGATATTCATTACTGGGCTTTATTCGCTATTTCGCATGCTTGGCGGCGCTGTGTTTGGGCTGGTTAGGGCTTGCAGCTCGGTTCTAGCAAAAAAAAGAGTTATTAATGTACTAGTAGTGGGTAGTGGCATGGCAAGTCGCATGGCAGAGCAAGTCACTACAGAGTTGCAGCAGTAAGCGAAATAGTTGATAATATGTGCATTGGTCATGATGTCATGGCGGCATTTTAGTCTGGGCTAATGGATGATGATTATGAGCGTGGGGCGGTGATTATGCTAAACTGACTTTGTTGGGCTGGACGGCTAATGTGGAAGAGGAGGCGAGGAAGTTGAATAATTGATTTGGCTATCTGGGCACGTATATGGCTGTGAATGGGCTGTCTATCTCTATGGGGCGCCTTTTTAAGGAGTAATAATAGTGAATAAATAATAATTAGTGGATCTAATTCTTGCATGAATGGATGGATGAATGCCAGGGCTGAGAAGCAAAAACCGGTGGAATTCCAGTGTGATTGACTGCATCTAATTCCAGGTTGAGTGGTTTGAGGTGGCTTTTTAGCATAAAAATTTTACATTAAAATTGGGATGGGGAATGTGAAAGCATGAAAGTGGCATGACGGCTGTCCGATGTCATATGTCGGGTCTTTGTATGCAATATTGTCATGCCTATCCAGTTTGTAATAGTGCGATTCCCATTTTGCAATTATTGAAGTTTCGGCGGCTAAAGCCCGGCGCTCGCCCACGTAGGTGCCGCAAATAAAAACTCGAGTAAAAAGCATAATTGGCGACAACATTTTAAAAATTTCGGGCGAGTATGCCACATTTCAGGCTGTTTTGCCAAGTGTATGTTGTTTGGCCTTCAGTAAAAAGCCGTGACATTTATGACATTTGAGGGGAGTGGTATAGCAAATGTAGCAAATTAAATGGTATGTGTACTTTCAGGATTTTTATATTATTACGTCTTGTTCTTTCTTTCTTTTCAGAATAATCAGCAGCAGTTGCAGTGGTGGCGAAGCTGGCTGCAGCGAGTCAAATATGGAGTTAGCACTGCAGTAGCAGAACAGTGAGCGCCGGCAAACAGCGGAGACTGGCGCGAAGTGGGCGCATTACGGTCATACTTCGCAAGGGACCGCATTAAAGTGTTGTTGCACCTGCGGCCTGAAATTGTCCAAGGCTGGCATAGAGACAGACTAAGGTATGGTAATAATACGTCTTTTGGCCGAATCACATACAGCGAGCAGTAGATGCTGGTAGTTTTGCAGATTTTGTAGCGGCGACAAAATAGTACGGCTGATTGCGGCGATAGAACACTAGTTTTGCGAAAGCTAAAAATTCGCTTGTTTTAGTATGGGCATTACAGACGACCAAGCCAATCATCGCGTCTTTGCGCTCTTTTAATAGATTCGCATAAAAAGGAGTTCGATATGTGGCGGCTATTGCTTTCTGTTGGCTTGTTGGGGGCATTCTTTCCACATCCATAATTCTGGCTCGATGTGTAGCAGAAGTCAGTGCAGTGCTCAGAGCCGGCTAAATTTAGGGTCCGGGAGCGCGGCTATAGTTTAGGGTCCGTGGCTAGTGGGCGGTTGCCTGATTGGTGGAATTCAAACTTGCCACCAATTGTGTGGGGACCACGGCGCTAAATTTAAGGGTCGGCGGGACCGTTATAATTTAGGGTCCGAGAACGACTTTTTTTGCAGGCTTAAAAATTATTTTAAAAATAAAAATATCAGCAGCGATGAAAAAATGAAAATACACTGAATGAAGCGAAGTTTCTAAATTTTAGTCAAACGTAAGTTAAAATTGAATTAAAAAGTTTGTCTAGCAGCCAACAACAGTTTTTGTTCATCTCTATTTTTAAAGACTAATTAAGTATTTAATTGTGCGGACCCTAAAGTTTAGGGTCCTGCCTTTTGTGTGGCTCGGGACCGCTAAATTTAGGGTCCAGAATTTTTTTAGAGCCCTTAAATTGTAAGGTGCGGGGCCTCTAAATTTAGGTTGGCGCAACTTGGGACCGGCCTCTAAAGTATGAGGTTCCGGGATCGGAGTCCCTAAACTTTAGGGTGCTTGAGCGACTGAGCTGAAAGTACAGAGCAATCCCCATTTATTTGTTCTGTTTTATTCATTAAGCTCGACCCCCGATACAGATGGGATCAAGCTAGGTAGGCGCGTAAAGTAGGGGCATTAGTTAGAGATAAAGTGGTGGGCAAGTAGTTCACATGGCAAAGCATACCGATGCGAGAGGCGGAGAGGATGATTAGGATGTTGGTTCTGGGATTTACTTTATATTCATGCATGTATGTCTAGGCTTTTCCATCTGCTGCTCTCTCGCGGTTTTTTCCAAGGCTATCGCTTCTCCATAAAAAGTGAGTGAAACGGCGGAGGGCATCTGGACAAATGGAAATCTTTTTAATCCCTTGTTATCAAAAGAACATTCATGTCTCATAAAAATTGTTCTCGCGTAACAAAGGAAGCCCTTACGAAACTACGGAACGAATTCAAAGAGACGACATGTGTACATATGAAGAATAAGATGCAAAAAGATTAGAAAAGAAAGATGCCACAAGAAAAAAAATACGTTGAAATAAGTTCCGTGTGAGAACAATGAACGTTGCATAATATAGAGGGTTGGACCGTGGACGATGGTTAAAAATTGAGCTAAAACTGTGCTCTGTAGGAACTAATGTAATGGAAAAGTCCAGACAAAAAGGGAAAAATTCATGTGCGGCCTGGCCTGCAGTGTTTCACAGTGAAAGAACATGATTCTTACGTTTATTACGCATACAATATACAACATTTACTATTTATTCCGGTCCAACCAAGGTAAAAAAAAGAGTTGGAGATGTTGTAAGAGTGAATAAAAAGAAAGAATGGAAGACTCCTGGATGGATATCAGCTTCATATTATGTGTATTCTGTACCATTGCATTTGTATCCAGTCTCCTGGGCCCTTCCTTCCTACTCTTTTTTTTTATTTCTGGAATGAAGAAATATTATTACTATATCGTTATTTCATGTTGCGTTACAATCCTTGGTAGTAATGGAAAACAGAGAAAATGAAAGGGAAAGATGAGTTTTTTTTCTGGGGAAGATCGTCGAGGTAGTAGCTCAAACAAAAACCAGAACACCATATTCTCTCCAAATTCAGAGCTTGGAGCAATGTGCTCTGCAATGTACACTTAAGCTCTTCTCTTCATTCTTTTGGTGTATGAAACGTAACTTTCACTCACTTGACTTGAGTCAGTCAGCCTCTCTTTCCTTCTCTCAGCTTGAGTGAGTTTTCTGTTGGAGTTATTGAAATACATAATGTTATGACCAAATATAACAAGTATAATGGTCTGATATACAAAATAGTAGAGAGGGAACAAAAATATCATGTTGTAATAATAATAAGATATTCCTCTTATATAAAGGACGTAATATGTTTAGGTTGTGGTGTATATTGGTATGCTCACACACAACTACAACTGTAAGAGTGAATAGTCCAGGACCATTCCAGCTCCAAGGTCTATACACTTTCCCTTGTTTCCTCCCAGTGTCTTGTCTCATCGTCTCGTTTTCGTGCTCCCTTAGCAAAATGGAAGTCTCTTCCCAGCTCGTTTAGATTTGGACGACAGAGTAATTCGAATTCACTTTGAATCTTCTCTCTCTATCTCCCTCTCTGAAAGGTATCTACGTACAGTTTCTTCCATTTTCACCCCGCTCCTTTCCTTTCATACGGAAGTTAAGTCAGATACACAAAGGGACGGAGAAAGAGAAGATTTTCTTCGATGCGTGTCGTGTAATTTATTTCCTTTGTATTGATTTTATGCTATTTGAAATTTTGCCAAATGTGTATGATTGCAACTTAGGAGGGAGAATGGTAGTGGTCTGGTTTGGGCTCGTTTCGTGTGATATGCTTAGTGAAAGTAACTTTCTTCACGAGAGAAAAGCGATGAAATCCTGAAGTGGACTCCTAAAATACGGCTTTGCTTTCCCTCACAAGTCCTACTGGAGCTTGTAGTTGTAGCTTTCCTAGACTTTCCCTGAGAATTTGTTATGGAAAAAGGAACGAGTTTTTTTTATCGTTTACGTTTTTCATGGTGGTTGTGGATATAATGTACATGTTTGCTCTTCTCTCTTCTCCGTAGGTGGCCGACGACTCTGGCGCTCTTGATAATCTTCATAATCTTCTGTGTTGTCCTATTTTATGCGATTGTTCGACATTCGCGTTGTTGTTTTATCACGTAAGTACCCTAAAGCTGTTTTCACTTTGTCTGTGTGTTCATGCTCACGAGGATGAAAAATATTATAATAATGTGGGATGGGCACGGATGACATGATTTCAATTTTCGGTTCAATAATATATATGAGAAGATTTTTTTTTTGGATTTATGGTCCGTGACAAAATTCCATGTGTGCGTGGCGTGTCTACACACACGGCACAGCATGTGACAACGTGACTTGGCTTGAAAAAGTTGGAGAAAGCACGGAACACGGAAAAAGAAAGAGATGTTAAATTAATACTATGAACATGATTTAATGTCATCCGGGACATGGAAATTGGAGCATGATTTCCATAAATGCAATTTTCAAACGAAAAATAACGATTTTTTCCTCCTTTTGTTTTTTCCCAACTCTCAGGTTTTCAGTATTAGGTTTGTTAGCTGTAATTTTGAATTGGTCCCTTGTGTCAGTCTACCTAGTCGGTGCTGTGGTAAGTTTTGCTCTTTTATGCTCAATGTACGCTTTCAATTTCATTTAACATGCTATATATGTAGCTTTCTCCTCGTTATCGTTAGCTTTCCGTTATTTATTATGCATGCAAATGGTATATATACTACACATATGCTAGCTGAATTGAAGAAGAATACCTTGCCAGGCACGGCTTCTTCGATGATGATGACACAAGGATTTCAATAATGATGCCTATTTTTCTTGGTTTTTTGTGCATCCTTTCCCAATTTCCAGGGACTGGCAGACATTTGCATAGATCCTAACCGAGCAGCAATCATGGAGTTGAGTCAAGCCTCGATTTCGAGAGAAGTTTCAGAGTACTACTTGAACTGCCAACCCTTTCGAACCGAACTGTATCCATTCCGGGAGCTTGTGCTTGAGGGACAGCATTCCCTGGAAGGGGCTCAACACACGCTCCGAGTTATTAACTCAATTGCCAGCAATTACTACAGTCCCAATGACGTGGACGAGATTGTCGATGGTCTTTTCAAGGAGTTGTACAATGTGGAAAGCTATCTCGGAGAGGTAAGTATGCATTAGATACTGAAATATTTGGTGGTGGCGGCAGTATAAGTAGTAGTATAGTAATAACCTGGAATTTATTCACTTTTGCTGACATCAGCAACTGGTGCCGCATAAAAGTGGGAAATGATAAAGATGAATTTAGATGGTATATATACGAGGGTGGTAGGTATAGCTCCATTTAGCCAGTGGGCTTTTTAGTGACGTTCATGGTTGAAAATGGGATAATATTATTTTGATGAGATTTTCTTAACGAAAAATGTTCTCCTTCTTTGCCCACTTATCTCTAGACATCAGCCAGAGCAGAATGTCAGCCCATTCAGACGCACTGGATGAAAGGTGTGGATGCTGTTTGTTCCACAAGCTTGTTTGGCTTGGCTCTCCTCCTCGTTTCCGCTCTGGTCTCAGCTCTTTTGTTCACACTCCTTGTGGGATTTGACTCTCATACTTGGATATACATTCAAAGGAGGTAGAGTGAAAGCATCATGCATATTACTATATTTATATCCATTACTTTACTATACAGCACTCAAGAGGAATTAATTTTAATTACTTTTTCCTCTCCCTCTCGCTTCACTCAATTTTATAGAGGGTAATGTAATTGGAGTTGTTTACAATTTTTAATTTTGTTTACTTTTTTTCTCTCTTCCTGTGTAGAAAGCGGTATCTTCAGCAAGAGGAGTGCGTCTCATTCCTCCCATCCCAATATGACGGAGGACCAAGTGGGACTGGCACAGGCACTGGTACTAGCAGCACCGGCCAGAGGTGCCGTCGTTCTGGAGAGCGAGGCGCGGGGTCAAATTCACCTTATAATTTAGTTGCCCATTGGGATACACAGCCCACCCCTCTGTACTAAAAGCATTTTTGATGATAGATTTGTTTTGATATGAAATATATGAATATGCATATCCTATATATATATTGGATCTACATTTTTCTCTATAGAATATTTTTTGACACGAAAAGATTTTGACTGACTGTCTTTGTTCTAGCTCTCATCTTCTGGCTATGCAAAACTGGTTTTAATGTGCTCTAAAATTTCACTCATACACTAATTTAATAATCTTGTGTTTTACTAATGACTAAAATTGCTCCAATTACTAACCGTACTTTTGTTGACAATAATAATAATTGCCCACTGAACATCATTTCCCTGTAGCTCTTTTAGCTTGTTTGGTGCTATTGATTTTATCAGTGTCTCTCATGCTTTCTAACATTATTTTGTAAATTACGTGTAATTAGTGTAATTATGTAAATGAAGTCTTTGCTTTTGCATGGTATAACAATTAAATGGACCATAAAGTCATATCCAGGTGTATTGTCAATAGTACAGCTTTTCCAGGTGTAGACATGTCCCTCGCTTTCTTTATGGTTATAGGTCCTTATATTCTCAAGGGTGTCGTAAATGCTTATGCAATGCTTCATGTAAAGCATAATATGTATGGCATTTGAGATATGAAATGGTTGTTGATTGGGGCATTTCTCTTATAAATTGGCTATTGCCGTATGAAAACCATTGACGCTTCGTAGATACAATAATTTCACCCCAATAACTACACCAATCGACTACTTGATACATTGTAATGACCTGAAATTATTATAAGACTAATGAAATTAGAAGACTAAAAATAGCATCTAAACTTTCCTTAATATTGCACATCCCTACATTTATCATTTATACCTGACATTTATATTATGTAATACAATAATATTAGTGTCTGTCTGTCCCAAATCCTGTTCCTTTTTGCTTTATTAAATTACATGTTTTTTTTATTGTTTTCTCTTGTTTTCTGTTTACAGCTCCATGCTAACTCGTGAATCTCGTGTTTGAATACGAAGAGAGTAGTGAATATAGCCTAACACAAAAAAAACTCCTATATAGTTGTCGTCTACTGTGCATCCTATATAATAGTTTAGATATTTTGCATCTTCCTTACATGTATATCTAGAGGCAGGCAGTGACTTGTGACCTTTTTATTTCTCAAGCAAAAATATGCTGCCTCAAAAGCATGCCTTTTTTGGATTCTGTTTTTGAGATGCCACTACTTTTGTTCTCCAATTTATGCAAAAATGTCTAAAATCCCTCTACTGTTGTATCTGACTGAAGTGTCTTTTGTGGAATTTGTGTTGTGGTTTGGTTGCGTTGTTGTGTTCTGACAAAACTAGCCATAGCCACCCTCTCTCCTCTTGTATGTACGTACTTCACGTAAAAATGAAAATTAATCAATTGTTTTCCATGCACATGCTTACTCTAATGCTTTCACAATATTATAAGCAGAACTAACCCAGCAAAATTTTGTAAAAAGAAATATCTATCACCAAAAAAAATTCGAGAAGCTGGTTCGCTCTTTGCGCTTTCTCTAGAATTTCTTTAGATAAAGAGAATATATAATAAGTTAAAAGTATTCAAAATATTTATGTTCATATCATTATGATAATGTCATGTATAATGTAAATATTCTATCTCTTTATGATATATTTTTATAGTCTGTTCTATCCAAAAAAAAAGTTCAGAGGTGGCGGTGGGGGTGCTTCCTGATCTTAATATATGTATCATATATGTAAAATCTAGTTGTCTTTTCCCAAACTTTTTATTTCTTTCTCGTTCTTTTTTTTTACTTTCTCCTGTTTCCTGTAGCAAATTTTTATCTATACTTTCTCTTCAAACAAAAAGTTTTTTTCTCTTTTAAGTTGCTTGTCTATCTTTTTCTGTACAAATATGGTTTTGTTGTGTAGATTTCAATACAAGTCCAGCGTGGGAACTTTTGTAGAGATTCGTTGAGTGAGGTGGATTTGGTTGAGGATACGAATGCGAATCATAATTTTCCATGTTACAAATTTATTTTATTCCTTACGTTTTCATTTCATCCATACAAATTTGGAGCTATAAAAGTTTCCATGCTGGTCCTGTGGTTGTGTAGCTTATTGTTTGAAAACATTTTGACCACGAATGTTATCGTTGACTGACAAGTTGTTTCTTTTTCTACCAAACAGGGGCAGGAACGGGGTCGGGCCATCGGGCGGAAGCTATCGGGGGCAAAGTTCCGTGGGTCACGCCCTCGCATGACCAAACAATGGCCAGTACGCGACTTTGAGCAAACAGTGCAAAACTTTGGAAGCTAATGACTTCTATTAAATCCTGTTTATTCAACTGGACCCCAACAGCAACTCGTATAAAGTTAATGAAGAAATCTCAACGAAACGGAAAATGAATGCCGGAGTTAGTCGCAGAAATAATTGTTGCTCGATGGTACATACATCAATAATATATGATGGTAGCATTCCACAAAGTATGGCGATACGATATAGAAACTAAGATTTGTCTGCGACAACAAATAATGGAGAATAGAAACAAATATGCTGCAGCTCAATTCTAATCAATCAAACTTGATGACTTAATTACTTTAGTTGGAAACACAACAAAGGAGTAAAAACAAATATAATTAGTGAGAAAAGTTTATATAGTCAGTTAAAGTTAAGTAACTTATATTTTACAGCAACCAAAAAGAAAACAAGTAATTTAATCACATAATTAATTTTAATTTGTGGGTTTTCTATGCACATACGTACACAACACAGTTATATTTGATTGTGCAAAAAAAAATCTCATTCCACTCTTCGTTTCGTTTTTCCGTTGAGAACATAATATTATGTTATGTTAGCAAAAACAAGAAAAGTTTACAAACTTTCACCACTACAACTACAACTCCATCCTTTCAACACAGAGAAACAAGAAAAATAACAATGTCAAAGAAAAAAGTTCAACTTTCTCAGTTAATTTCAGTCAAGATAGAGATAAATATCTAGGATATAAATATAAATGAAAACAAGGGACGTTATAAGGTACTAGCTAGAAAAATTATTAAATAATTATTGCTAGCTAGCATCATCATCATCGTTAAATCATCAGGAGAAATTACGAAGAGCGTAAGAGATTCGTTCGTACCAGGTTAAGATGAACAGGTATTTTTTCCAGAGACCAATGTAAACTTAAGTCGTAATAACGTAAAAAGAATGAGAGATAACGGTATGGAATGCGGATGAAGAAGGAGAAAGCGTATTTATGCTTGATCGAACCACATAACGAGTTTTTCATTTTAATCACATATTTGTCATTTGCTTTCACTTTTCTCAAGACACAATCCAATTTCTTTCCGTATAACAAAGTTATCATAGGGAGGTTTATGAAATGAGAATTGAATCTTCTGAAAGCTGGAAAAATAGATGCATTCTAAAACATTGGACGTCATTTAATTTTCGACTGCTGCTTAAGTTTGAAAGATACACAAAACTCAAAATTTTATGCAACGCCAAGTAGATAAGAATCGGAACAGCTTTTTCCTCAGTGTTTCAAAAATTAGACTTGTATTTTCCCCATCTCACTGTTTCAATATGACAGGCTTGACTATTTTTGGGCTACATACATATGCGTGTGTGCACAAAAAAAGTGTAACACCATTCTTCACTTTTCTTTACAAAGAAAGTTCTCCTGATTCCATTTAAAACTGTGCAAACAATAAGCTCGGAAGAATGAAAAGAGTGATATGAAATGAACGGTAGAAGAATAAAAGTAAGATTTTCTATTTTCCCTACAAGTCCTTCATTCATTGAATAATATGCTCAGAATATTGTCTTTTCTCTTCAGATAGAAATATATAGAGAGATAAAGGATCGAATTTAGTTGAAAGAAGAAGAAAAGTTTTTCATAGAAAAAAAGCAAAAAACTAGAAGAAAAAAACAGGATGATGGGGATACGTGACTGGCGTCTCAAAGTAGATCGTTATTACTGAAATTATAAGCTGGATTTTTTATATAAAAAAGAATCATGAAAGAAAAGTTGAAGTAACGTTAAGAAGAATGTTTTTGTCCCTGTAAAAATATTACATACTTGGAAAAGCTAGAATGAGAATGAGGATTGTTAGGTTAGGTAGGTGCCATACACACTTCTTTCAAAAATGATGATGATGATGATGATCAAATATAAGGAACGGCCGTAATTTAAATGAAAACATTGTATGGAGAAAAGACTTTTATGAGAGCCATAAATATATAAGGTACCTTATAAAACGATATAAAGAACAGTTAGCGTACCACAGCAGGTGGTCGCATTCAAGTAATTACAATGTCATTTTTCAAATGGAAATGAGAAGCTTTCCAGAGATTCATTTTTCGAAACAACTACTAGGGCTACTAATAGCAGTGCTACTAATAAGACAAGGATGGTTAAGACTACATAGAATGTTCAACCTTAAGCATAATAATATGTGTTTAACCTACATACATATTACACAACACACTTTTTCTACAGTAGTCAGTGAATCAATATGCTACATCATGTCCGGGCAACTAAACGATACAAAAACTATGTCAAAAGCTTCTCTTTTAGACTTTCCCTTTTCTATGACTCACGCGCATAACGGTAGTAGTTCTCTTGGTAAATACATATATATTACGTGTTCATTCACATAATCAACGGATCATCATGTCTCATGGGAAAATTTTCGTCTCAGCTTAAACTTTTTTAAGAGTAAATATAAAATTATCGTAACAATAACTGTATTTTATTGCAAAAGACTACACACAAGCGTAAGCTATAATAATATGGTCGTCAGAAAATACAGTTTGTTCAGTGATGTGATGAATTTATATAAGATTATATATATACATTATTGTAGTTTGGAATGAGTATATATAAAGGGAATGGATTTTGATTACCATTATATATTGAAAGGTCAGAAATAATTTTCCAGAGAAAATTGCATTTACCCACCAAATTATTACAATGAATAGTTATTTGATCTTGATCTGAGTTATGAATTTTGTCGCTTGGAATAACATGCGTTTAAATCAAAGTGAGATGTCAGCAGCGACTTTACATGATGCATGTGTTTAAGGTATACCGCATAATAATGGAGAAAAATATAGTCTTTGTTCTATGAATTGTTGTAATTTGTAGATTTAACGATAAGCATAAATAGAATCTAGTCATAATTTGTGTCGAACTGTTTTTTACGTAATTATTATATTTAGATTAAAATACGTAAAGTTGAGAAATATAACCTGAAATAAAGATTTTTGTACAGTGTAATATTACAGATTTGTTAGATCTTTGGTTAGGATAAATTTAAGTCTTCAAGACATCGAATGTCTTTAGTTACCCCCAAAACATTTATGTGTGAATAAAAAGTTTTAGGTTTAGCTAATCATCGCAGCATAATAGCTTTTGTGAATATTGCATCATCAACAATACCAGAAAATGTTGAAATGAAATGATTTGCAAAATGTACATAATATACGCTTGTATATGTCAGCTAAGCAATATAGACACCTTAAACTCTTATGTCTTATACCGATATCTCGTTTTTGTCCAGCCTATTTTTATCCGTTCACTACTTGTGAGTGAGTCTCTGCTGTGCTCAAACTGAATAGTTTCTTTGTACTATGTGTGTGTCAATGTGGATAACTTTCTTTGACAGTTCCACATGATGAGTATGGATGGATAATATGGTTATAAATCTCTGCGTACTCACGTAACTCAAGTTGTTGCTGCCAAACTCTTAAATTAAATTATTATGTAATGTTGTAGCATCATGTATAGATTTGTAAGGTTAAAAATGGAATGTTGTTGAAATGAATTGAAAACCAAATTTTTATACTTACTCCTAGTAGGGACTGGATTAAAAAGTTACTGAAAGGAACAACATGAGCAAGACATGAGAGATTTAGGTATATTATATAGACTTGTGCAGAAAACACATTGTACTAGTAGCAGTAGCACTCTACAGATTATATTGTGAATAAAAATATTGTTAATGATTGTTTTCTAAATAAATATTGCACTAAATTCAGAATTCATTACAAGGATGTTGATGATGATACGATTTACCCCAAAAAGCTACAGTCATGCATTTCTACCAATATAAAAATTATATGAATTTAGCTTGTATAGAAAAATGTCAAGATTATACGGATACATAATATATAACATTATGTAAATGCATATTATACAGAAGAGTCATTCAATTTATTGATTTCATCAGAGTAATAAAACGTGAGAATTTAATATACTTACCTACATTTATAGCTAGCAGGGGCTTTGGTTTGTCAGTGTTCTTCGTGCTTAAAAGTTTATATGCATATGAGGAGTACATGCTGGAAATTGTTACTATCTTATTCCATAGCTATACATAAGATTGCATTTAAAATGTTTGAGTTAACTAGAGAAAAGTTAAGTTTCTTAATAGATTTTTCGTTTTTATAAGAACGAATGCGAATCGTTTTGAAAATAAAGTCTTACAATGAAGCAAACGATAAAGCTAATTGAAGTTTGACATTTATTTATTGATTTCAGGAAGGAACATGCTGCATAATTCTTCACGATATGTTAAAGATGCAAACCTGACGAAACGTCAGTAAAATTGATAACTTAACTATTTCTGGATTGTTCATGATATGCAAACGTACAAAATTTGAAACATAATAAACTATAATATACATAACCACTAGCCTATTTCGTCTGTAAAACCTGCTTCCATATCTTCAAGATTCAAGCTACGCTACAATAGATAAAGTTTGAGCAGGTGTGGGAGGAGCATCTTCAATCGATGAACTGCCACAGTTTGCAGGTTCCTTTTCCTCTGGTATTGCCACCGAAGGTCGTTTCTTCTCATGATAGCTCCGAACATGTTTTGCGAGATCATCCACATGAATGAAAATTTTGAGACACAGGTTACACCGCCATGTAAGTGGTTCAGCATGATTTGAAAATTCATGTCGGCTCGCTGACATCAAAGATCTTTGGAAGCTACTTGAATTTGATGACGCCATCATAGTTAGTCCAGTTTCGTGATGCCGAAGCAAATGAGTCTTGAGATACTGCTTCCTCAAAAATCGCTTGGAGCATAATTTGCAAATGTGCTTCTTTTCGCCAGAGTGGACAACCAAATGACGATTCAATTCAGATCTTGTTTTATATGCCTTGTCACATTTTTCATTTTTGCATTGGAAGGGACGGTCGGGACATGAGGGATTGGTAGGAATGTTCTCCTGAATTGAATAGCTTTCCGCAGTGGTTGCATGGCAGTGGCTGCTTGTTTTTGCGTCGTTTCCGGCCGACGGACTTTGCTTCCGTTTCTGAAAATTACAGACAAATATTTTATAAGCATAAACAGTTGACTACGATTTAGAAGTGAATGTATTAGCTGCAAAGTTAGTACCTGGCTGATGTTCATCACTTCCAGATGCTGATCCTTCATGACATGATGGTCTTGGGAAAATAATCTTCAGCTTAGTATCACTGGATCTGCGCTTCACGATCCGGTACATGGCTTTTGACGTCGATTTTGGAACATCCCATTCATTTGGGGGTGCTCCAGGTGAGCTAGCAGTAGAGCTGTGTTCAGACGAGCGACCAGAGTCTGGAAGCATTTCAGTCGTTGTCAAAACTGGTTTAGTCTGACCCCCTATAAATAAGTAGTAAAATTTTATGCACAAGTTGAATTGAAAAAGAATGAATGAAGAAAAATTGACTTCAAGAGTTTAATTTCGTTTACCTAGGGCAAAAGCTGCATCAGCCAACAATGATAAGAGTTTCGGCTTCCCCTCATTAGCTTGGTTGAAACTGTCATCCGGATCTTGTTTAATAAAAACTCCGGAAGCATTATGCGCATTCGCCAATTGCAAAGATGGTGACGACGGCTGACTGGACGGTGAAGGCGTATACAATGATCTCGGCTCAGTTTGCACTACCGCATCCCGATACTTTTCTCTTTTGATATTTATGTTGCCCAACAAATCTTCAAGTGAATTTGGATTCGGGCCCAACAGGGATCTTCGCAACACCAATGAAGCTGAAGTGATGGACGGCTCCTTATTTGGTTGGTGAAGTCCTTCGCTAGTAGTAATGCTTGGACTTGAGTTCACAGGGCTGGCGGTATCATGTTGCATCTTTTGTGGGGTCTGAAGAACTGTCCCTTGTGCCCGGTTATCAACCCACGGTGGCGAAAGTAGCTGAACATGTTTAGACAGCATTTCCATCTCCTCCCGAATGTTATAGATGGTCGTCACAACTTCATTTAATGGATGCTTTGACAAGAAAGCTTGGAAGAACTCTTCCAATTGCTGAAACGTCCACGTCATGTTATGTGTCGGCGACGGCAACGGAGTTTCTCCACCCACTTGAACCTGCACGCTTTTGTTCACATTTGCCGAAGGACCTTCTTCATCCTCCCCGCAAACACCGTTAAACCCAGAAACCGATCCTGATGGTGACGATGAGCCCAGAGAAGTTGTCATATCCGCAATGGAGTCACAGCTAACAGTGGAAGAATCAGATCCATGTTCGATAAATGGAGACATCTTTATCTTCAACACAGCCACTTAAAAGGAATGATAAAATTATGAGAAGCGTTACAACAAGTAACAGAAAGCAAACTGCAATTTAATACAATTCAGGCCACAAATAAACTTTCTACCTGCTGAACAACTACTATCAGCAAATTTGTCAAAGTTCACACTAGTAAAAAACCTGAACGAACGCACTCGCCGAAGAAAATCTCAGCAGTACAAATGTTTTAAATCTTTGAAACTGAATACACAAGAGTTCTTTTTCTCTTTTCCAAGAGGAAAATCAGAAAACGGGAGTAAAAGCAAAGTGTAAAATTTCGGTTTTCACTTCGAAACGTGAACTCTCTGCGTGCGATGCTTTGCTTCAATTTTCTGCATCAACTATCAAGAATCAAGATCAAAGTTGCTTTGATTTGATGAACACAAGGTCATCTTACTCAAATGACAGGATATATTACACACTAATACGCACGTTTCCTAAGACTTTTTGAAACAAAGAATGAGAAAAAGATCACATTTCTTCCTCTTCACACGCACGCTGCACTCTTTAGTTATCCGCTTAATTCGAGCATGCACTTGCGTTGGTGCATTTACAAGGTGCTTATTGCAGAAAAATGCATTTTCTCACAATTCTTGAAAAGCATGCGTGAATAACCTATATTGTTTTTCAATGCAGTGGATAGCAATCTTCATCATCCTTTTGGTGGAAGAGGTGGAAGGAAGGTGTTATTGTTTTGCTGGACACAAAGATGAATGACCGGAGGACGTTACCCCCAAGAGGAGGAGGCTGGTCCAAAATCCAAACACAACACGGAAATGTAAATAAATGGAGGTATTTTAAGAAGAGTATTAGCTTCTTGTTTACGTTTCGATTCCTATCTTGTTCTTTTGTATTCATATTATAGGGTAAATTATCCTGGGTAATTGTCATTTAAAAACAAATTGATGGAGTGAAGTTTTCAAGGTCATCTCACTTCGTTGGTGACTGATGAAGTATGGGAATCGTGGTAGAGTAGAGGCATGTTTTTACTGTTTTTGCTTCACTGATTAACAGTTCACTCATCAGCTTTGTATTTTGCAATTTAACTATAAAATAGTGCGTGTCGAGTAGAGTACTTAACTAATGCATTACATGATGATTCTCAAAAATGATTATGTGGGAAGAGGTATTTTTAGTGATACTGAATGTTAACATGGGTATGTAGTTGTATTCTGTCTCACAATCAGTTCGATTTAATGTTTGATTTGCGTGAATGCAGAATTTTGGATGCATTTTTTGCAGATTGCAAAATCATCCGTGTTGCAATCAGAATGAGATTATTGATGCCAATTTTGTAGAACATTGAATGAATCCACATTTGCTCGTCCATGTTTATTGATGTGAGCGATTTACATAGATAGCTCTAGATAGATGATTTAACAATGGATAGTGATCAGTGATGGTTTGTGTATGATACATCGCATCACAATCATCGCATAATTGCACTTATTCCTATGAATAGGTTCATAGTGTAGAGGATCACCAAACTCAGAAATTGATTATTGCATTTCTCGTCTTCACTGACTAAGCATGCTGAAAAAAATTTAAACATTTCTTGCATCGGGATATGTCGATTAGGATTACACAATTAGGAAGTAGATGAAGTTTGCTTGCCATCAAGTATTTGGTTGAATCGGATTGAAATTAAAATGCTCTGTAATAACGGCACGAACGCTTTAAGGGCTTTCTACTCGGTATGGTTTTTATAATTTCCGGTAACTATAATTGTTGTAGAATTGAGTGTGTTCAACATAAGAAACTGGATTCAAAATTACAGTCAGTTGGGGCAAATAGTCAAACAGAGTATGATAACGTCCAATTCTATATCTAATTGTAAGTTCAATCGGTTAGTGGTTAGTCATTTAACAAAGGGTGCACTATTTAGTGATTTAATAGTAAACTAACTTGCCACATGCTATAGGTATCAGCCTAATACCAAGCGGTTATTATCGCCGAAGCTATAAAATTTCATTTTAGTGCATGTGTATTTACAGTAGACATACAAATGAGGGAATTGCTGTATTTCGTATTTCATGTAAGGAAGAAATTGCAAACTAATGCATAAAGTTTGACTACCTATAATGTTAAAAATGATTTACAAGTTTGTTGAAAATTCCACGGTAGTCGGCATTTTGTGCTAACTGAGCGTGTAAAAAGTTTTATGTATTTTTCATTATGAATCACAAACATTATGTGGTGTGTGACCAGTTAAAGGTATACTAACGAATGATGTTTACTCATCAAATTTGCTAAAACGAGATAAAATGATCTGCATTTTCCCATTTTCAAGAATGCTTTCGATTTTTATCCCTTTCGTATCGTGCATGCGTGGATGCGTGGGTAGGCTCTGCTTCTTTTTTATAATCACGTGTACATAGAGTAGTGCAGTACATTCCTGAAATCAAGAGTTTATCATCATAAATTGAAAGCAGCTCTGCTGAATTGTAACGGTTTCGTCAAAATGTGTGATATACACAATTATCACTGCAACATAATGAGCAATTGCATTTTTGCAGTAATGCACTTTACAAACTAATTTCTAAGGAATTCTTATAATCAACTATTGATGGCTGGGATTTTTATGAGAATTGTTCATCTATCGAGCTTTTCAAAAGGAAAGATAATGTGCTGATTTATATTTTGTACACATGCAAGAGTTACAACAATGTTTAATATATTTTTCATTTATCGCTGGTATTTTGTGTTAATCGAAGGGTTCATTCTTATCTTCAGGGAAAAAGGACATAAATATATGATATTACCGGCAATGTATCAGCTTCTTGTATCAAGATCTTGTTGTTGGATTGGGATACATTTTGAATGGGAAGAAATGCATTCACTTTGCCTTGTGATTTTTCATAAATAGTCTTTTACAATTAACAGCGTATACAAAACTGTAAGAACGTTTGTTTGTACGTGTGCTAGTCACTTCAAGTGCATATACCACGGCATAGACAGAATTGTACTTTTTGATGTTTTTAACTTTTTGCCATGATCTTAAATGTTCAATCTCAATCAGAGTTTGAAACAAATGTTTTTTTTAGAAAAAGCGTAAGTTGCACTAAAAGTTCTTACTACCTATGCCGTTCAGTTGTAATTACGGCGTGTGAGCTTTGTTGCATATTTTTATATCCTCAACTCGAGCTTTAGTTTTATTAGTCCTTTTTGTTTCAAAACGGAACAAGTACAGTTCAGTGATCGTTTGTGTTTGCAAGCATAATAGATGGTTTGCATTAAACCAGGTGACAAGAACTGAATTAATTCATTCTATTTGGCTAGCTAGATAAAAACAGCATAATAAACTAGCATTTTGTGTACGTATTTTCCTATTTTTTCAGGTCAGAGCCTTTCATCCTGAAAATTCACTCTGAAAAGTATGTAGCTGAGAATGAGCTAGAAAACTTGTGAAAGAAACGTCCGCAAATTGTGATATCAAAGTACATAATAATGTATATATTTACTCAGGTATTTAGTCTTAAAACTAGATTTCAGTTTCAGTACAGGGCTAAGTAACAAACACACAGAATAATGTAACATGTAAAGCATACTAGGGAATGCATGAAAAATTCTGAAGTCTCTGTAAACTGAAATAAAATGTCGTTGATTCAGTTGTAGGAAAATAATACAGTCAACTCAATGACCAGTCAGTCATACTCTCTCTATGTACTCTAAAGGTGTTGGAATTGGAGCTTTAGCAAATTAGGAAAGGTTACATGGCATATCTTCTGAGACCCTAAGACCGAATTAATTAACCATGTTTATAACCTGCTGTACTCCCAAATATAATGCGTGTGGTGGTTTTAGTGTTAAAGTGATGATGTGATGCGTTAAGTGAAGTGAGTGATAATATATAGTATGATATAATACTTTTCATGTGACTGTTATCGAAGTGTGCAATTGTGCATTCATCTCAACTAACGCCAAAATACTCAATGTATGCTAAAGTAGCAGTATCTAAAAAGAACATGTCTACACAAAAATATTTACTGCTTTGACCAGTTACACAATGATCCAATAATCCAAAACCTTGTGCCAATGTCAGAAGATGAATAACCTTAGGTTAGCTAAGAAAATAAATCTCGGGATTAGCTATGTTTAGTGTAAATTGCACAAAAAGTTGTGTAAAATTACTACAATGTAATCCCGTGAACTTCGGCTACAGACACAAGACACGAGCTTGTTGCGTCAAAAATCTTCGTATCGTCTCTAGTCATTTCATTAAGCCAAGTATTACTATTACACAAGAATGTAATAGGAGTTTCATAGCAAACTTGATACTTGACTTTAGACGTTGATTTTAGGGGTCTTGAAGCAAGATCAAATATCGCAATCACAAAATTATCATCATACCAATACTTGTGTTATATAACTCACACCTTCACCCAAGTACTGATGTACGGTGACCACCTATTTAATTAAAGTATATTCGCCTGTGGAGTACACACAAACCTATCTTCAATAGAGTGAATTAATTGCCACAATTTAATGTTTCGAGTACCCTCAGCACAATTGCAGCTCTGTCTTATCAACGTGATCATCTTAAGCTCAGCGTGTATTGCCTAATGAAAATGGCTCACGTATTTGATGCATTAATTTACTTATGTGTATACTTACACCAATATGATTAGCATACCTTTAATGTGAGCCTCTGTTTACCACACTAATTTTTGCCAAGTATATCTCGTACGTAAACACGTGTACTTACAATTATGCTATGTTTAACTATTCAGTCCTAAAGTACACAAATTAAGTACCTGAGCGTAGTTTGCTGCGCTCTTAGAAGTTGTTGGTGCATCTCTCATAATCTACTAATATAATGAGCATCACTAGTTACGTTGTTGATATCATATCAATATGAAGATTAATTGCAGTGAGAAATGTATTTACTTGTGTTGTGTGATGGTGTGACGTGAGCTTAAACTTGAATCACTAGACAGGGATCACACAGCCGTGTCATCACAGCGATGACTTATGTCAGCTCACTTAGCATAACGATGGAGGTAACACACAGGATGAGTGCATATTTGCATCAATCGACGGGCTTAAAATATGGATAAGGACTATGTGATGTGTAGGTGGTAGGTAGTCGCGATATACTGTGAGTACTGTAAGAAATTAAACAAGTGGATAAGTGCGCCATTATGCAATTGATTTTAAGCATAACCGCAACCGACAATCGCCATACCCATCATCGTCCACATAGCGTTTTAGCCAACAGTAGTAAAAAGATAATGATTAATATACACAATTTGATTTTCACCCAGTATGTGTTGTAGTAAGTACTACCTTTTAACCTGCAACGATGAAAACATGACGAGTTGTATATCTATACTCGCGCAAGGCTCTGCTAACATCCCTGATCATCAGTATCATCACTAAAGCAGGTAAGTCAAATTTAGATTCAGTAATACAGTGACTGTTAGCTGTTTGTAATGATGGCAATAATAGATTGTCTCATCTCAACAGTATTGTTTGCAAAATTACGAGCCTATTACAGCTTCTGCCTCCTGAAATCAATCCAGAAGGACCTACTTACTCACTTGCGCGTTGTTGGTGAACAAAGTGAAGGAAGAGTTGCGTTCGTTTGTTGTGATGTGATGCGAAATTGCAAAAACTCGCTGTCT
Source organism: Orchesella cincta (assembly GCA_001718145.1). Lineage (NCBI taxonomy): Eukaryota > Metazoa > Arthropoda > Collembola > Entomobryomorpha > Orchesellidae > Orchesella > Orchesella cincta. The sequence continues at coordinate 21,154 of LJIJ01001272.1, forward strand.
CTCGCTATCAGGCAGGTTTAGCAATTTTTTAACACTGCTGCTACTACCTGCTGATGAGCGTTCTCCATGTGTGTTTAAGTGAAGACAGGGAAGTTGTGAGAGAGAAGCGGCACACGCTAACGCTGCGTTGTATGTTCCTGTATACAATATATTATGTAAAGCTGCGAACAGGTAGTAATGGTGGTGGTGGTATGTAGTGAACTAGGTTTTAGGTTCTGGCTTCATTCATGCCAAAAGGCTAATTGTTGCTGGAAGTGAACGAGAAGACGTAGACGCTATGTAAAAATATATGTGAACTCAAAGCACTTCTTGGGTCATACAATTTTGTACAGAAGTCAGTCCTAGTTCCTCGTCAGTCTTCCGTCAGCGTCAGCATCATCTTCTCTCATGACAAAATTTAGGATTGGCAGAGGAGAGATAGAGGAAGATACTCTGTGGAATTTTTATCAGTTGACTTTTGGACGGTGGCCAGTGAGCCAGTAATATTCTTTAAAACTATTCGAATATGGGAAACCCATTGTCAACTGACTGACAAACGTTAACTTCATTAGTGAAACAGTTAAAATTTTGTTATTAAAATCATTTGCTTCATGGTAGAGACTTTGTGCAGTTCTAAATATTTATTAACAACCCAAAATCCTGCTAGTCTCGGAAGTCATTGTTTGGTTATGATTGTGCAACGGTGTAGCAGAAGAGTTAATATTTAATTAATTTTTTTACCGAGATCTAAAAATAACTGTTATACAATCTACGAAAGTCAGTTTGACAACTGTGATACGATCCCTACTTCCTTCTTCATCTCATACACCACGGCTTCGCTAACAATGGAAAATTTGAAAGATTTCGACCATCATCACCACCATCATCATCACCATCACCATCTTCCTTTAGGCAAGAGAAAGCGAATATGCAGTTGCAGCTCCATTTGTCAGAAGCTTCCGTGCGCCCTTGTAGTGACGAGTTTCATTCTTCTCTGCATAACAGCTTTCTTCAAATGGATGGCACTCGACTGGGTGGTTGACCAACAGATTGCCGAGGTACGCTATGAAAATTATTACTTTGTTATTTATGCTTGCATTTTTAATTATCATATTTTGCAGCTATTTGTTATTTGTCACTTGTACTTTGTCTTTATAACCGACCATTCTGCTTGTCGTTATTATATTGAAAGCTCGATTTGGAGCTTCTGCATATGTATGTAAAAGTGGGCGAGTTAAATTTAAAATCAGAGTATTATATCTGCTGATAATATGTACACCTTCTTCCAACAAATTTAATCATATGGGAGTATGATATTTTCATGCATTTTTAATACTGAAATTAAATACTCGCTAACAATACGTTTGGATTTTTGACAACAACAAAAAGGTTTAAAGATTAGGAACTATTTCATTAAAATTAATGCTAGACAATTTTGTAGAGAAGGCCTATTAAAGAAAGAGATTTATGTGCACTGTGCTTCCTTTTTGGGATGTTAAAAAGTTCTAAATACGAAGCTACGATGTCTCGTTTCGACTATAATTTACCGAGATGTCATCATGATCTCATTGCAAAACATTACATGTTTGTGGTAGCGTGGACCGAATCAAGAATAAATTAATGAAGATTAAATAATCTTTAAAAAGTACCGCTCAAATGCCAAATGTGAATAAAATTAGAGCCCAAAATATTTTTAACTCTTCATTTAAATCGCTCTTAGTTAGTCGACTTTAGTGAAGTCTGAGTCCAGTTGTTCAGTGCTACACTTTCAATTAAACGACTTGCACATTTAAATGTATGAATAGAAAAATATTGCATTGTATGTGTTTCTTAAGTTTCATTTACAAAAGATAATGACAATGATAAGAGATTATCATTGCATCGTGAAATTTACATTAGTTAATTTTAAATCAAAATCTACGTTGGTGTTATGTTCTACTACCCTCAAGCAAGCATCCGCATATTTTTGTCAAGCTACCAAAAATACTTGCATTATTACAATACATCCGCATGCGTTTTTAATTTGAAATTGCATCTGGCAATTTCACATTCACTAAATGTGTTAATAAACGAGTGTTGCATACTTTCATAGTTAAGTATTGCACTTCTTCGGATGGCGTAGCAAGAGATAAAATGTATGGCATGGCATGGCTATAGTAATTGCAAAGCAATACGTTCTTAAAGCACTTATTTTATAAAGGAAGCACTGAACTGAATGGTATTTTGAGACACGTGTTATCACAAGATAGCACCTTTGTTTGAGATGCAAGTCTTTTATCTGATAAAAAAAGCTTATGCTCATTTGTGCACTGTTGCATGCGCAAAGTTCTCAAAATTTTGAAGTTGCGTTAAGATCAAAAGATAATAATTTATAAATTCAAGTAATACGTATGTGTAATACAGCTTGTTCACTCTTACAACTGACAACTAAAATGGATTGAAGCAAACCGAATAAATGAAGTTTAAGCATTACACATGTTTGTATTTATATGATGGCAAATGGACAGTCTTTTAAACGTTTGGAAATGATGATAAAAACATTTACTGCGATTAAACAAAGTTTATGCAAGACAAGCAAGGGCAATCTTGTTTGAAGCATGAAATGAAACGGAAATTAACAAAGGTGGTTTACAAATGGCAAGTAAAATCGAACGGTAACTCAAGATCACTTTGAGGCATCAGATGCAATGATGTTTTATTATGTGGGATTTAATACACGAGCTTTCAATCGTGTTTAGTTGCAACATCAATCTTCATAAAACTGCAGAGTGCATAGGCGACACTATCTATGTTATAGTATGTGCACCTAATTTTTTAAAACATAAGGAACAGTGGTAACGGCAATAAAATAAAAATTGCTGACAGGAAATACAGGATATGGTGTTTTTCAAGCTACTAACCTTACACCTTACACAAATCAAATTCGTGTAAGGTGAGATCCATGCTTGTTTGATAGAGATACTAAACGTTGTGACGATTGCATTGACTGAATGAATCAGGCCAAGTGTAATCAATTGTTTAATTTTCACAAAGAAGGAATCTATGGTAAATGTACTTGTGAACACTATTATAGTGGATAAGTTGACTATTAAAAATGGAACATTTTTGTACAAAACCAAGTTTAATGTCTTTTGTAAAACTAATGTCGAATTACGTAAATAGCTAAACATACACCTTGAAATACACCTGTCAACTTTACTGACAAGCTTATATGATGGTGGACGTGTCCATGTTCGACTGCTTTAATACAATACTAAACTGCAATCTTATTTGTGCAGTCATAAATACTATAGAAATAGAAAGGCATGTTATCTGAACGGAAATGCGGTAGGTTTGAGCTGAAACTTTGCTCAACTGAATTAATAAAGGATTAAACCATTTAAACCGCTAGCTTGTCCTTTACATGAAAATGCAGATTCCATGGCTGACAGTAATAATGTAAAACCTTACATCGTTTGAATGTGGTCGGTGCAACGTTTGTTGAACATGATATGTAATGTTTTTGTAGTTAGAATTTTAGTAATTGTTGTTTTAGGATTGTATTTTCAATTGTTTCACTTGTTATCCAACTTCATACTTGTTGACACGCAACTTCCTTAGTAGTACAGGTTCAAAAGAATCATTGAGAATTAGTGTAAACAATATTTTTAGCGATAAGTAAATCTACTTAATAGGAAACACAAAGACAATGGCAATGAGCTTTGATTCGATGTAAGTTGACAATTGAAAATTACAAAGATAATTTAATGACTATTCCTACGCACGTTTAATCCCTGGTAATAAAAAGTCCTTCCATTGGTTGACGTAGCGTAACGTATCACACGCGGCAGCAATCATAGTACGCATATCATATGCAAGTTTCATTGTCAAAAATGCTAAATCGCTTAACAAAAAAGGGTTTCCTCGTTTGTCGTTATCAAACTCATCTGTATGCGTTGTTTGACTGTGTGAATGAATCTATTCATTATGCACGTGTTTGCTGTTCAAAAAACATGCTACAATTTGATGAGCTCATTAATGTGACATTACCTACCTCACCAACAAGTGCTCCACATGCAAACGAACGAGGCAAACAAAAGTGACACTACCGCTGCTATACAGAAACACTTATTAATAATAAGTTATTATATTTACATATACCGAATCCATTGTTATATATAATCAACTACATCTACATATTTAAAAACATTTTGTAAGCCGTCAACTACACGAGCTTTTATTCAATTTGTGTATAATATATTGCGATATGCTAGTATTTGTTTATGTATTATCTCATTTTGAGGCTTTGCACGCAACGCACGAGCATATAGGAACATTCGGAAACAAGAAATGCAATTCACAATAATTTGCATAAACTTGACCTGGCGACACCATTTTGATTTTAAGGCTCTCCAAAAACTGTTTGAATTCTTATCTGGATGCACAGGACATGAAATGTAAATATTTTTGTATTGCCGATTTCTAAAATACGGATGTGTCCTACAGCTTGGTTGACAGTGACATACTTTGTTTCGTCCTCAAGTTACGTAGACATGATCATTGATCATGGTCATTGTCGAGTACAGTTTAGTGTTTTCGTGCAGGGATTTATTTGAAGATGATCTCTTTCTGGTTTAAGTTAGCATTGTGTTCGCCTATATTGAAACTTGCAGTTGTCAATACATGTAATTGCAATTAAAAGGCAGAAACTGAATGTTATGATTCAGGCTTTCAGGCTATAAAATTTTTTCCTGTTTTTTGTTATTATTTTTCACATATTTATTGGACAGTCTGCGATTGGTAGGGTTTTTAATTTAAACAATTTAAGCTGCTATATAATATCCTGGATTTGCAAGAAGATTAGTTGACTATTGTTTGAAACTTTGGATTTGTATACTTTCAAGGTAAATCCTATAATCCGTGCAACCATGAAATAGGATATCTTCAGTGGAACTTCTCTTGGATCTACAGTTTTAATACAATATTTTTCAGTATTTACAGTTTTCATTCTATCATTCAAGGGTAAAAAATGAATACTACAGTGGTTTCACCACGGGGTTTACACACATTTTCAAGTCTGCACATGTGTGTGGCAACAGTTGCTGCTCCCTAAAATTTTAACAGCTGTCATAAAAAACTATAGATTTTCTGTTGGAACGCTTGTTAGGGCGTTACGCATGCATGATCATTTTTTTGACAACGCATGTATCTAAATCTCATGGCCCCTACAAAGGTAAATGTTTCTAGTTGTTAAATAGTCACTACTCGCATGCTTTTCGCATCATCGCATGCCTCGAAAATGTGAATTATTAATAATGAATTATTACCATTTTTTATATCTTTCTTTCCATGCCTCATGCATTGTTTTGTTGAAGGGTTTAATCATGGAAATAAAATTCTGTTACGTGACAGATAGATCAAAAGGTCACGATGTTCACATCTCATTATTCCTGGAGAAGGGCTAGATAAAAAATTTCATATGCATGGTCATCGTTTGTATGAATTTGACGAGGCAATTGTCACTATAATTTCCATTCTAGACTTGCTTTTCTCGGTAACTTTGATTGGAATACTCCTCAATTAACTTTGAATGTACCTCCTTATTTGGCTAATTGGAATTGCTAATTTCTGTTCATAGCACTTTACAACTAGTACACCTGGTCATAAAGTTGAAATTAAGATTTTTGCTTGTGGGAGAAATTTAACTCCTGGGAACGAGCAAAAAATAAAAATACATTATTCAATATTAGTTTAAGGTGGGTGTTCTCTGTTCTACAGCAAATTAGTTATCATAATTCACCTTAATGTATACTTGAAGCGCTATTTTACTCTGAATCTGCAAGTTCTTGTATAAAAAGTTCCGAATCTAGATGGGAAGTGAAGTACGAGATGATGGTACACTGTCCTTGACGTAGACGTGTACGTAATCAACAGGTTCTGTAAGTAATTGTTCAAAACGAGCAAAGTGTAGACACGCATATAAAAACCTGGAGGGATTTGACTTAGAATGAGAGGTCTGTGTGGGCACCGTTCATTAGGTTTTTTTTGTTTATACACGAGACTAAGGATTGGCTAATTCCCAACAATGGCTATGTATGACGTAGGTTTTACTTGTATGCGTAAATCTTACTTCGACAGTTTTTATCCGGTGATTTAAAAATTCAATTAAAAGTTGAGATACAAAAGTTAAATCTCAAACTAATTATGTCCATTGTTCCCGAGATGCTAAGTACAGAGGGTCAGTTTTATATCAGACATGTACTTACTTACAACACAACCAAATTCATGCTGGGTTGAGGACCATACACAAGTAATACATAGTGCATTGCGTAAGAAATAATCCAACTATTGACTAAGAAATTTCAATGTCAAGTAGACAGTTTTGAACGATTACTTGCGTTACTTGACCTCTCTGCAATATTAAAAACTTGTCTAGCCAAAAATCGTAACGTAAGTTTTTATCCATTTTTGCATCTGAAATGAAAGGTGACGACATCATCAGTTGCAATCAATAAAGAACTTAAATTGTTGTACCGTATGGTTGTAATACGTATTATATAACAGCCTAATTGCGCCAGTGTTAAGATTGTAAGATTTTTTGTTTCAAATAGAATCAATTCTGTCTGTTTGATGATCTCGGTTCTACAATGCTCAATTCTTAGATAGGGTGATATCCAGGAAAGAATTTATTATCCATTCCCGTTGTATTCTCTGGCCAAATGTATCTTGATTGTTGAAATAAAGTACGGTTGTCTCATGTTCTTGTAAAAGTTATGTTATCTTTGTTGAATGTTAGCCGTATAATTAAATTGTACCTGTGAAGTAAAACAAGTACATGAAATGTTATTCCTTGTCTGGACTGGTGAATGTCTCGTAAATGAAGGCAGACAATGCAATGACGGGTTTTCCAAGTTTTATTGTACTACCCTTGATTTGTTTTTTGTTGCGTGCAACATGATAATTTATGTAAGGACATGTAACTGTTAACAATGATAAATTTGTCCGTTTTCACCCCTAATTGTTGATGCTAATGACTGTTTAGGAAGTCTAATACTGAATGGAATGAAATAAGTATACAGTACAAGTTTCTGGTCTGTTTCAGGTACTGCTACAACAATATGCCAGGCTTGCAAATTGCCAAGTTGCAATTTTTCTGGAACCTGCTTTTCACTTTATATGCTTGCGTCAATGAATGAATCACTGTGAATTTCCGATCTTTGCATTGGGAAGCAAATTCGACATCTTTTTATCTATTTGTCGCACCTGGCCCCAATTTTATAATCCAAGAAATATGTAAAACAATGACTATCTAATACATGTCCATGTCATTCTAAAACGGTTTGACAAAGCAAGGTATGGAATAAAATTTGCATTAATTACTGTCCTTCCAGGGAATGATTTCAAAGCCTAAATGAAGCAGTTATTTAATATATGAATCTTTCAACTATATGCTTCAGTATAACATTAATTGTATACTTTAAATGTAAACATAAATGTGTCTTATTTGGCTAATGGCATCAGCTACTGAAGTAATGTATTATGTACCATGTGAATACAACTGACGGTGACGGTGTACGTGCACCTGCACGCAGTAGCCCTAAAGAGGTGTCTAAAATTACAGTTTTATTACTTAATATACAAGGGTGTATTGATGCATTGAATGACTTTGTGTTAAATCTTGGTAAGAGTCAGGGTTTTTGTTATAATGAATATAGTAACTCAAATTTATAGCACTAGTCTAGCAATTCATTGGAGCTTAGCCAGTTTTGACTTGAACTTTAGTCAAGATCTAAAGGTTTTGTTCTTTTATACGCGCGTTTGCCTCTATTTCTATCATGAATTATTAATATGCACTAGTAGGAATTACGTATCTTGAATATAAGTGTGCATGTTGGTAACTTGTATTATCAATCGATAAGAAAGGCACTGTTAAGGGTTGGTGATAGTCAAACGGAACATGTGGTAATGCGGACGTGACATCTTACACTTCAATTATTTCCGGTCGGTGACGGCAGGCCCTTTGTGACTTGATGTTAGCGTCCGCTTGCACTTCATTATGTCCAATTATACAATTAGCAAGTTCACAGGTGATGATAATCTCAATTCCTCAATATCCAATTAAATTAATAAGGTAAGCAGGCCAGTACAGAGCAATTAGTCTCAAATCACACTAAAAGGCGATTAAAGTTCCGATCATGATGTACAAAATAGCCGATGTAGGTGTAAATTTATCTGTAAAAGCTGTGAGACTATTTTATGAGTGCAAAGAGCATGAAATCGATTCAACACAAATCCAAATGGGCCAGTATTGGTGATAGAGATACAAAAATGTCTTCACCATACATCAAATATCACAAATTTAGACTATACTGTTGAATGGCTTATTATGCAATCAGGCTTATGAGGTGTGCTTGAGGTATTAATGAATGATGGTTGATAAAGTATTAAGACAGCCCTATTGTCTATGTTCATTTTCACATTTCAAGGAACTTGATCATATTAAAATGCTTTATTGCCGCAAGTTAAAATAATTTATCATTTCCGATTTTATACAATTATCGATTTGAAAATTAATAAATTAAATAAATGCAAATATGAAGTATTTTGAGTTTGAAATGATAAAAATGTTGACATGAGTGTACAGTAGACTAGATGATTATTATAAATGCAGGCTTTCATTTAAATGTTTTCACTAATATAAAAAAGTTTCTAAGAAAGAATCCTCTTGCTGCAAAAGAGTTCTTAATCATATTTTTGAAAGGCAATGTAGTCTTCGCGAAACCCTAGCTTAATAACTTTTTCTCGTAATATTTCGATTACATCAGCACTTAAAGTTTTATTTTTTGACACAACCTTAAAATCCTTTATACCGTCGTACGGACATCGATAAGCCAGAAGGACACTGCTGTCTTCATTAGCCCAAATGATGCTGTCCATAGTTGCCACTATAATTTTGAAAAAATTAAGTAGTTTAATTGCAGAAGTACAGATAAATATGATTAGGTTTTTTAGGCGCAATCATTTTAGTGGTGATTACCAAATGATGGAGAAGCTCTCCATGCCATATCTCCATCGGGCCTTATAGCTGGAAGCCCTATACAGACAGCTTGTACATAATCAATATTCAAATGTCCAAAACTGATTCCCAGATTTGGAATATTAGGGACGCCTCCAAAGAGACAGACTTGACCAAAATGGGGGGGATTCTCCTGGTACGGATAACCTTTATTGTCTATTGTTGAGAATAATGGTCCACATCGCATGGAAAGTTGCATGGCTTCCAGTTCAAATTCATTTTTGGCAGGCCGACCTAGTAATCCTTCAGCGTAATGACGATAAAGTGCTTGACTTGCCATTGGGACATAGTAGTCTCCTGGTACAATCACCTATTTCAAGTCACAATTCATTATCGTCAGCATGGTTTTGTACTTACGATCAGTGATATATGATTTATAATAGCTCTTTAAAACTGTAACGAAATTATACCGGTACTGTATTAACTTCATGATACAAATGTGGCCACAATTCAGTCACTGATAAACACGGCCCTTCACTGACATCTTCAGCCCGTAAACTCCCTATAATATCCGTTTCACAACCAACTAGTAAAGGGAAAAGAATAATTATGATTGTTTTCAAGACGGTCATTGTTTGGTCCGTGTAATTGAATTGTCTTAAAGGAATAAACGAATAAAGTTTAAAAAATTGAAAACTAGTAATGGCAATGAATTTTTGGCATGAGTGCGGTATAGAGACTTTTGTTGCTTCTGAAGCAGTTCAATGAGCTCAGTTCATTTTCTGGATTCATAAAATGCTGTTTATTATTTTAAAATTTGCATGCCAATACATGCCTACGGATGGTAGTGTTTCGCATGCTAATCTTCTTTGATGTATTTAAATTAAATATAATTTTTTCCTTTTCTACAGAGACTTCAGTTAGTACCAGGGTCAGATGCCTGGAGTAAATGGAAAGACATTCCAGTTCCCATTATCATCAGATTTAGAATTTTCAACGTGACAAATCCAGTTGCAGTGCAGAATGGAGCGAAGCCAAAACTTGTGGAAGCAGGTCCATATGCTTATGAGTAAGTTTTGTTTAAATTTTAAGTATTTGCAAATTCTCAAGCAAACCCTAATCCTCATCATCATATTCTGATCCTGATTTACATGACACTTTGCAGAGAGAAAAGAATCAAGGACATCATTGCCGTGGACAGTGAAAAGGACACAATAACATATAGACAAAGGATCATTTACACATTTCGTCAAGACTTGTCCAATGGAACAGAGTACGACCGTCTCGTAGTAATCAATGTTCCTTTTGTGGTGAGTTAACAATGCAAAACAACATGGTATGCTATACCTGCACAATAAAAGATTATGAACAATGTGTAGCCTGTTCAATCCAAAAAAATATTAGGTAGCTTTCGCGAAATCCAAAAACAAAAATTAGTTGAAATGCTGGAAACGACATAAAACACGTCCTTTTTCATTTGCAACAAGTTGCAAAAACTATTAAACTTTATTGCTTCAACTTCCATAATCGCATTGCATGTTCTATCCTTCCTGGAGTGTTCGTCAAATCTTATCCTGTTTTGCACGATGTCATTATTTGTTTGCTTTTGGTTTTTTTTAGCTTTGTCGAGTTTAAACAATTCTCACATGAGCAATTTTCTTTTCAAAACGCAAAATCATGCATGTAACGCTGCAATTATCATACTGTCGCTTTGATTTATTGTTGGAGAACTTGGAACTAATTCTTCTTGTCAACATTTTTGTGGTACTTTAAGTCATTTTGGTTACATCACTAGAGTATGAAACATTGTATAGCGCTTTGTATGATTTCATAATGAAGACAAAGACAATGTCTTAACCCTGGACTGGAGTTGTATTTCATAATAGCATTCTCCTCAAGAAAAAATAATTTGTTTTTAGTTGGGATATCTTGACTTGACACTGCAGTTTTTATTTTACCTTATCCGTTTACCCGTTGAAAGCGTTTCTAATTGCTCTAATCATGCACAATGTGTGATGAGATCATCGGATTTCGTTTGTTTTTACTCACTCGTGTTTTGTCTTTGTTTCGGCCTTATGTAAATCAAAAGAAATCCTTGATCTTACCTTTAGCCGTCCTCTACACATGATAAAAGCGCGTATGTCGTAAACAGCACAAATTAAACAAAAGAGTATTAATCTTACATTAATAATGAATCATTTCAAAACAAATGTTCACTTTTAAATACACTTAACATTTTTGTTGGACGACCCTTCATGGGATTCGGAAGGTTTATACTGAAAATGATGATTGTCAATGAATTCTCAGAAGTTTACCATAATCAGTGCATTTGGGTCAACGGAGGTCAATTTCAGTGAACTTCATTCTTGTAAATACACTCACATGCCGCAGAGTTCATGTTCAACAATATTTTGCTTGCTTACTTTTTGCTTGGATTATAAAACCAATTTTTAAATGTTCTGTCATGTAATTTAATGTGATTCGGCTAGAATTAAAAAGTTTCACCACATTCTCTACAAGTTAAAACATTCGTAGAAATATGGCTGGAGGAGAGTTAATTGATTCTTTAATGTTTTTTGTGGTTCTTTATTCATTGTATTTTTTGTTTCTTCTTCTGGTAATCTGTTTTGCCGGCCCAGACTTTATCCAAGCTCACATACGACAACGTCGGTAATTTCTCCTTCGCCCACGCACTTGCCGATCGAAACATGAGACAGAGAGGAGAGCGTCTGTTCACCTACGCCACTGTAAAGGAGTACATGTTTGATGGGTACTCTGTGCAACATTACCTCAACTTTTTAAAGAGCCCTGCGGTCACGTTGGTTGGAGGTGTGAGAATCCCTAGAAGTATCGAAACTGGAAGATTTGGCTTCTATCTCGGGGTAAGTTCGTAGTTTGATAACTAGGATGATTTAGATAAAAGATTTTTTCCGTCTGAATATAAAAGCTAGTTTGTGAATGAGAAAACCGCATCATTGCGCGTGAAAGGAAAGTATTTCGAAATGTCTTGAGGATGAATATAAAAAGCAATAGCAAATGATTGATCATGATGATAATTTTCCGTGAGTAATAAAAATCATAAATGTAATTCTTTTCCTTCAGAAAAATAACACGGATGATGGGGAATACGTGATTCGGTCAGGTAAAAATAACCCACAGGAGTTTGGTCAGATCGTGAGCTGGAATGGGAAAACCAAGCTGAATTACTACTCGGGATTCTGTAATTTAATTAATGGGACGGATGGAAGTCTTGCGCCACCTTTTCTTACTAAAGACTCCCTTATCAGATTCTTTTCATCGGATATCTGCAGGTAAAATTATAAAAACGGAATGACGTTGTCCTTTGTTTTTACATTATTACTGAAATGTATAATTACTACTGACAATGGCCAGAGTCTAATTATGATGTCGTTTGCATACTCATTTATCTCACATAGGTCAATATTCGTGATGTTCCGCGAAGAAGTCAATGTTGGAGGAATCCAAGCGTTCAGATTCAAAATGCCAGATGCTAAAACTATTTTTGCACATAAAGACTTCTGTTTTTGCCCAAAAGGGAAAAATAATGAATGCTTCAAGTATGGAGTATTGAGCATGGCACCTTGTAGAGATGGTATGTGCAATTAGCTGGGTCTCACCTCATAGAGAACTTTTCACTCTGAAAATAAACTTTAAAAGAAATGCTTTGTGTTGAAAAAAGTGTGCACACTATAACTTTTTATTCATTTTTAGATGCCCCGATTGCATTGTCAGGGGCTCACTTCTTAGATGCGTATGACAAATATCAAGAAATGGTTCTTGGACTGAAACCCGATAGAGATAAGCATGAGACTGTTTTGGATATTGAGCCGGTGAGTAAAGGGAAATATGTGTGATGCATTATATTTATGCATTGACGGTATGCAAACATTATTGATGCAACTTTTTATTCTGAAATGTATTTTTTTGTAGAAAACTGGAGTAATTCTTCGAGCAGCTAAGAGAGTTCAATTTAATGTTATGGTTCACCCTAATCGGGACATGACCACATTTGCTAACGTGCGAGCGACTCTTTTCCCATTTATGTGGGTCGAAGAGGTAAGGTTTCGTGTTAATGTTATTATTGTCTATGTTAATGTGGTATTCTATCTAACCTAACTTATCATGCATTTTAAAACGGTAGATGGTCGAACCAAATGAAGTACTAATGGATGAGCTGCAACAACAACTCTTTGTTCCAGTCGAGTGGGCGAATCAAGCTTCAGTCGGAGGCATGGCTGTTCTTGCCTGTCTTATGCTTTTAGGTCTCCTCGGTATGATTTGGGTCAACACTAACAACCGTAACAAGGCAAGTTCCATCCACTCAGACCACTCAGATTCCTTCCATGCACACTCCCCTTCACGCCATACTATGAGAAGTACATCTCCCAGTCTTATCAGTTCCTTATCAATGGGCAACTCCAGCCATATCAGCTCGATCTCACAACATCATCATGGAAGCGCAGGTCCCAAAAGCTTGCCCTTAAGCATAGTAAGCGTAATGAGTAGAGGAACAATGACAAGTACTAATCAGGGAACGATGACTGACATTCCCTTTAACTTGGAGGAAGACATAAACAGGATTAGTAAAGAACAAGCCAAATCAAAAAGAGTTCCTGCCACCATTAACAAAATGGACATTGTTAATACAGCGGATGTATGTGTTCATGAACAACCCGAAAATGAGGCAAAACAAGGGGCTGTTAATGGAGCATTTGAAGAAGACACGCCTTCTTCTGGTGAGGGGAGTAATGTAGCCGCAGCAGCATCTAGGTGTTCGGAATATGTCAATACTACGTGCAGCGGAAGGCGAAGGAAATTCGAGCCTAAATATGCAACAATATCTACTTAAATATGAAATAACTGTAGTTCCTGATTTCGTTACCAAATCAAGGTCAACGTTTCTCTTAAAAATTTCGATGCCAATTTTAATCCTTTAATATAGATTAAGTAGGTTTAAAATATAAGTTTGTTTTTAGTTTTCTCAAGGGAATCACAATAATAATTAAGAACTGACGATGAGTAAGTATACTTTTACATGCACTTTGTTTTAAAAGCAATCTTATCAACGTGTATCGTATTAATTGGCAATGCCAATTTGGTATATAAAGTGTTATCGAATCCAATACATTTTGCCGGGTCCTTTACGACGCTTCAAGTTCATGTTTTTTGTTCCTGAATACTTACTACACTGCAAAACTGATGATTTTTACCTTACTTACAGCAATGCAATATTTTAGATTTGATTAGAAAAGGGGTAATTTGTAACCTAATGGAGTTAAGCTCTCAGTTACACGTCTGCTGGAATTTGATTAGAGGATGTCGTGGAGCTATATAAATTTCATTGAAACAGGCCATATGTATATAAATAATCCAATACTTTTTAGGCGTGTGTAATCCCTACCTGTTACGTACGTAAACGTACTTCGTAATTATTAATTACCAAATCGGTGTTTGTAAAACAACTTTAGTGTGTATATATTATTTAGATGTATTGTAAGTAACAAAGTAACTGATTGATATTTACATAAAATAAGTTCAGTTGCTTAAATTGTTGTTTCGTTCTGTTCCAAACATGCAATAAAGTTTATGACTGATATGTCCAGTAATACGAGTATACATGTGATAATAATCAATTACCATACATTATTTTTTATCCATCTTTCAAGTTTTATCACAGGATTCGAATTCTGAACCACACGACATAAACAACCAAATGCGGTTAACTAGAAATTCCAAGAACTGAACTGTTATACAGCGAAAATGTCTGCAAATGCATGTGCAAATTATACACGATTCGCATAATATTGCAACTGAGGCTAACCACAAATCTTCCGTGATATGAGAGAATTGAAGTGTTTATCACTTTTTGATGACATCGTTCACAACAACTATTTATCGACAAACTTATTTTCCATGAACTCCTTTGATTGTCATCAGAACCATCATTTGCACTGCTGCGATTGACATTGATTGACATACGGTACGCAGATTACATGTAACTAACTATATGACAGATTTTGCTTCAATTATTGACAACTAGATCAATCAATTAATGAACATTTGTCAAAAATGTTGATCGTGCTTGGCAAGTGTTTGAAAAAAAATAAGTTTAGTGTTAAATACAAAACTCTCAGTGGTGTCTGATCGTCCAACATACACTGAGCTCATTCTCATTTCAGAATACACTGAACTGAATATCTAGGTCCAAGATGAAGGTTTTACCGACGCTTGCTTTAGTTTTAACGTATCTATGCATTGCTCATGCATGGGAAGGTGACATAGTTTTCGAAGACAACTTTGATGGCAGTAGCCTAGATCTCAACAAGTGGGAGTACCAAGAAGGATGCGGAAACGGTAGGGGAAACGAGTTTGCAATTTCAAATTATACTGTTTTGTAACAATCTCAGCATTATTACTTCAATTCAAATATTTTATAGAGTATGGAAGTGGCAATTTACAATGCTATACTAGAAACAATGTTGCTGTTCAGAATGGAAATCTTGTCATTACTGCAAGGAGGGAGAACATGCAAGACAAAGAGTACACCTCAGGTCGCATCCGTCAAAAGACCAACGGATTTGCATATGGAGCATACGTAGCTCGAGCACGGTTAGCTAGAGGGGATCACCTTTGGCCGGCCTTTTGGCTCATGCCTCTAAATAATGAGTGCAGGTATGAGGAAATCGACATTGCTGAGTATCGTGGCCAAGCTGGAGAAGCCAGAAATTTGGAAATGGCTGGTCATTGGGGAAGAACATGGGATGCTCTGACTTCGAAAGGTGTTAAGTCAACTGCGCCTTTTGACCTCAGCCAAGATTATCATGAGTTCGCCGTGTTATGGTAAAATTCAAGTTTCTATTATAACAGCTTTAAGTTCAGCCAACCGAAAGAAATAAGAAATAATCGACCAATATAATCTTACAGGCTTCCCTCAAAACTTGAGTGGTACATTGACAACGTAATATATTATGAAGCTTCCTTGACCGACGGTTACTTCACTGGGGACCAGAGCAAGTGGCCTTGCCGTGGCGAACCCATTCCTTTTACTGATCCATCAAACATTATTTTCAACGTTGCCGTTGGAGGTGGCTTCTTTACTGGGTATCTTTACAAATACTTTCAGTCAAAAAATCTTGAAAACTACAAAATCTTGTCAAGATTAATCTAAGAACATCTTTAATATCTCAAATAGGTTTCCGCCACTAAATCCAAATTCGTGGTCAAAACCAACTATGGAAGTAGACTGGGTTCGTGTGTACCAAGGTTAAGGTTTTATTGTACAATTAAATTTAAAAATAAAAGTCTGAGATGGAGAAGATTATTTACGCTCGTAGATAGATTCATGTACTCATTTGATCATAAATCATATACCACATTGATAATTTAATTTGCATTGTTGATACAAGTATTTCATCAGTTGAAAAATTGACAATGTTATTTTGCTCACTGGTTTAGCGACTGGGTCTATTTTCAGAATGTGGAAATATTACTATATGCGTCACGTTTCATGATATACAGAATGCTGAATCTACAGATTAATATTTTAGCACTAATGGGCATGTGGCACTAATTAATGCTATTAATAAGCAAAAAACAAAGCATCGGGTGAAAGTCTCAGAATGATGTCAAAATGTTTCTAGGAATGTAGATACCTTCTACCGTGTAATTTTTTAAAGTCTCCATATATTATACTCTAGTTTATACCAGCTTGCAACCTGCTTACGAGGATATTAGCTACATTATATAAGCTATATGTAAGTTACATTTAAACAGATGATTAGTTATACACGGCTGTAACCGAGAGCAAATTTATTACGCAACACATAATTCATGATTAGTTGTACATACCACATTATCTTTCACCCAGTTCATGTATTATAAGTTTTACTATCCCATTTGTCATCATCCCATACGCTATAATCACTCCACTGTTCCAAGTAAACAGATTGTTCCAATCACTATTCAATTAAAGTGGTGGTTACAGCTTCCTTGCTATAATGTGGTAGCCCCATATTCAGGCATATGTTATATTTCCTTTCTGACGTCATGAAACTGGAATCGGTAAACCAAGAACTTATATTTATTCGGAAAATGTTGTGAAATGCGGCATTCATAGCGGCAGTCTTTGGGACCATTTCATTACCCTAAACACTTATGCTGTTGGAATATACAGTTTTAAGTCAATTGCATTTTAGAAGTAAGGATTTTACTGTAAGGTATTTTGAATTTCAGGTGACAACTCAGATTAAGATGAGGGATATAATTACAAAGTCAGGACTTTTTCTATCTTTGCTGGCTTATGTCAGCGCATGGGACGGCAGAATTGTATTTGAAGACAACTTTGATGGTACACGGCTTGATCTCAATAAATGGGAATACCAAGAAGGCTGTGGAAATCGTGAGTAAGCCATATATATACATTATACTAAACAAATGCAATTATAAAGATGATAATTATGCAAATTTCATGCGTTGTCTATTTTCAATTTTACAGAGTATGGTGGAAATAACCTCCAATGCTATACTCGGAACAACGTTGCAGTTCAAAATGGTAATTTGGTTATAACTGCAAGGCGAGAAAATATGGAGGACAAAGAATACACTTCCGGTAGAATACGTCAAAAGGGCAGTGGATTTGCGTATGGTGCATACGTTGTTCGAGCACGTATGTCAAGAGGCGATCATCTTCATCCAGCGCTGTGGCTTTTCTATAGAGAAACAGACTGCCGCTATGAAGAAATTGATATCGCTGAGTACCGGGGTCAACCTTCCGAAGCAAGAAAGTTAGCAATGGCTGCCCACTGGGGTAAAGAATGGTATGCGATAACATCGAAAGAAACAAAAGTGGACACTCCTCAAGATCTAAGCAACGGCTTTCACGAATATGCTGTTTTGTGGCGACCTGCAAGTATTGAATGGTACATTGACAATGTCAAGTACTTTGAAGCATCGTTAACAGATGGGAGCTTCACCAGAGATCCAAATAAACTTCCCTGCCGTGGAGAACCAAAACCCTTCATGATGCAATCAAATTTCATCTTTAACATTGCGGTAGGTGGAGGATTCTTTGGAGGGTTTCCACCAATGGACCCCGCTACGTGGACGCAACCAAATATGCAAGTAGATTGGGTCAGAGTGTATCAAGAATAATTTTTACTATTTAATGTTGTACCTAGTTGGCTTATATATAATTTGATCATTGTTAACTACATATTCGAATTAAAATTTTATGTCGAAAAGAATATATGGTTCCTGACATTATGCAAGATACATTTTGTATCATCTCTTCAAATAAATATTCATTACATCTGCTTCCAAATTTAACATCGTTGTGTTAAAGCTACCCATGTTCTCTAAGTTCGAACAGGCTTCAACCACATATTAATGATTTTCACAATAAACAGACTTTAGTGCATAAATTTTGTTGTAATGCTAAACTTTCTAGTATCGCAGATCTAATTGATGTACCTGCCATGGATTTATATATAGCATACATACTTTATAATGATGAAATGCTAGTCGATCTTATGTGACTCAGCAAAACATGTTTGCATTGTTTGCTTTCAACAATAATGTTAGCGAATGCTGAAGTTTATCTGTGTTCATAGATATTCGACGGATTATCCATTTATTGACGCAGTTGCTTACAGAGAAACAGTCCTGTGTGACGATATCTTGATTTTCCCCGAAAATGAAAAGCGATTATGATACTACTGAACTGCATTGACATCACAGATAGGATGCTCGTTCAGAATAATTACATAAGATACGTACCAAGTTTTTACTAAAACACAAGGAAAAGATTGTTTAGGTAGTTAGTTACTATAAAAGATTGTCAATATTCAGTTTTAGTATCAAACTAATCAAAAGAAGGGAACATGAAGGTTTTAAAGATAACTACGCTTCTTTCGTTTGTTCAACTATGCTGTATTGTCAGTGCATGGGAGTGGAAAGGGCAGATAGTCTTTGAAGACAACTTTAATGGCACCAGCCTAGACCTTAACAAGTGGGAGTATCAGGAGACCTGTGGAGCAAGTACTGAAACCGATAGTTTCCTACTAGTAGTTGGTATACTTGTGTTTTATAGCTAAATGAAATTTAAACTTAATAATTTTCAGTATTTGGACCTGGTAATCTTCAATGCTACACTCGAAACAACGTTGCTGTTCGGAATGGAAATCTTGTCATCACCGCACGGAAAGAAAGAATGGAAGACAAAGAGTACACCTCAGGTCGCATCCGTCAAAAGCCCATGGGTTTTACGTACGGAGCTTACGTCGTCAGGGCACGTATGGCAAGAGGCGATCATCTTTGGCCTGCACTTTGGCTCCTGAACCTAAATACTGAATGTAGATATGAAGAAATTGACATTGCAGAGTATAGGGGCCAACGAGCAGATGCTAAAAAATTGGTAATGGCTGCCCATTGGGGAAAAGCTTATAATCAGGTTGCTTCGGCGTACACAACAGGGACCACCCCTGAGGATCTTAGTACAAGTTTCCACGAGTATGCAGTTTTATGGGTGCCCTCAAAAATAGAATGGTATTTTGACAGGCAAAAGTATTTTGAAGTTTCTTTGACAAATGGAACGTTTACCAGTGACCCAAACAAATTGCCTTGTCGTGGTGGACCCACACCATATACTGATCCTTCAAACTTTATTTTTAACGTTGCTGTTGGAGGAAGTTTCTTTAGTCAATATCCTCCATTGGATCCCAATACTAATACTTGGTCAAAGCCGACTTTGGAAGTTGACTGGGTTAGAGTGTATCAAGCTTAACTAAACCTGTACCTAATTTCTGATGAAAAATAAAATTTAATATGACAAAGCCCTTTTGATAGTTTGACCATTTATATTTATTCGCCATGCTGATTGTTCATGAAATGTTCATGAATGACATAACGACTGAGAAAGTTACCATGATAGAGGTGAACCACATACTTTTACTTGAGGTGCAAAGAGAATCATCCCTTTTCCACAAACATCCTCTTTTTGGCAACATTCGTCAAAATCTTGACAGCTCCCTCCTCTTGGTGTACATTTGTCATATCGGATTGGTCGTAGTCTCTCCATTGATGCACTGAAGTCCTCGCTTATCACACGAATTTTCGGAAAGCCTTAATTATGGAGAAAATGTTATTTTTCAAATCCATGTACATACATTCAAACACCTTCATTTTGAAAAAATCACTTTGAAACTTACCATTTACTTGAATAGAGTTTTCGTATAAAATCCCAATCAATGCAAAAATAATAACCATTTTACGAAACATGTTTATATATGTACTTCAGTGAATCCAACACAAGCTAATCAACGGAACTACAAACCAGCAGAGTTAATACGTTTAAGTAATAAAGAACTATTGAAGTATTATTCTGCATTTCTGTAGATACTTTGGGCACACTGAATAAGAATACCGTTCATATCGTGAACATTTGTAAGAAGACAGAATAAAAAGGTCTTTCTGAGAAATGCATTGTGTCTGCTTGATAATAAACAATAAAAATACATTGAATTATTGCATGTACATACTCCAATCAATATGTGTGGATTGCATAATGCTAATACACTCATTCGTAACTTTTTTTAAGAATGAAAGATATAAGGGCAAATTATGCATATATAATTGTGTGTATGCGTTAAATGCCAATGAAAGCCTATAATAAAAGTTTTTTTAAATGTGAAATTTGATAGGTTTATTTGAATAAAAACAAATCGAAAAGTTCGAATAGACTTTGTTCAACTGGTTCTAATAATATAATCCATCACCTAAAATCCGTTATAATTACCTCGCGATAGTACTATCTTTGCATTGCCATCCACAGTCATAGTATTAAACTAACAAAAATATATTAAATTGTCAAAATGCCCCACATTATTTTTCAAAAGGCAATACTTATAGAATGCGCTTCTATAATTTGGAAATACGATTCTTAAATGAATGACTTTTATCATTAATTTTTCTTATCTAATTCTAGTATCTTCCCATAAAACCCCTCAAGTCTCAAACACATTTTGAAAAATATAATAAAATCAAAATGTCAGTTTAGGGCTTAATGACCATTGGATGCCTTTACGCCATCACCGTTCGCATTCACATGATTTCCGTTTGTGAATGCAGATTTCGCTGTCTTCTCAGGTATGCCGTTACCGTTTGTTGCAGCGGTCTCAGATTTGTATCCATTTGGATTCATCGTCTGCCAACGCCAGAAATCTTCACCTACATTATTATCAACAGAAATTTGAAGGTCATATACATTTACATATATACAAGAGAGCTTTTTCAAATTTTTGGGAAAAGTCCAGGCTGAATTTATAAAGGTCCAATCAGATATTAATCTTGAGTTTGAATAAATAAATAAATAACTGATCCCCAAAAAGCAACTACAATCCCCGTGCATATCGATATTTTGGAAAAAGCTGTTGGATAAAACTGTAATTAGGTAAGGAATAAGGTATAAGAGCTCATACACATGCGGAGAACATCATGACGGGCTTGCCAGCCAAGTTCCTCGGAGGCAAGGGTCGTGTCAGCGTACATAGAGACAATGTCACCGTGACGCCTCTCTTTCATAACAAATGGCACTTTCATTTGGGAAACCAGCTCAAATGTCCGGATCAAGTCGAGTACGGAGGAAGCTCTACCCGTTCCTAAATTGTACACCTACATAAATACACACATTATAGGTACATACTTCACATTATAAACCAAAGCTGCATACTTAACATGAATGACCCGAGTGAGTGTAAGCAGTGCTGCTGTGTTTAATTTGATACATATAAAGTTAAAGGCCTTGGCCGTGACCATTAAGTGCGGAGTGACGAAACAACAAAAACAGGACAAGACATTATGCGTGTTATGTGGTGCAGTAATATTTATTATGCATTAACGTGGCAAGTATTATTGATGCGGGTTATCTCAAATTAAACCATTAGCGCTTGACATTTCTTCATGCAATCTTAATCAGTCTCCATTAATTGGATTTACTACATGAGCATTCTATACTTCGTGCAGCCCCATTACTTTCCGATACGATTGGTTGAATTGTACACTTTTTGACGGTTTTGGCATTAGACTAATCCCCAATAATAAAGTTAGTAAGGAATAAACCAAAAGGACTTTAATAAACTGTAACGGGATTTGTTTGGATTTTCTTTTGCAAGGATATAAACGTGCATTTGGAATCATGTGCGATATGCTGCTACAGTACTGTGAGTAATACTAGTGGTTGTGAGATTCTTGGGGATCTGGGAGTCAAGACATCTGACATTTCAGGCTCATGACGCAGCCCATCATTATTTGAGGCAGTGAAAAGCATGCTTGTTAGGCAAGATGTGATGTGACTGTGCATAAAATTACATGCATACATACGTGCTGGTGCTATTGCGCAAGTTAAATATTTTACACTGTTCTATTGTGTCGTACTTTCAAGGTGAAATTAGAGGTCAGAGAAATGTACTGTGGGTAAATGTTTTAGGAGTCAGCCTGGACAAGGCAAAACTATGCCAGAGGTGGATTTGAGCTTTCAGCTCAGGTTATCATTTTTGTGTTATTTCTTACACATCCTGGGCAACTCGAACTTTGGTACCCAATCGAGCTCACTGAGGGCCTTTTTAGAAGCACAAATGAGGGTGCCTACATCCCCATACCGTCTTTCACCCTGAACAGTGGGCACATGAGTTCCTGTCGCCTTTTCAAATTCTCGAATCAACTCAAGGACAGAAATTCCTCTTCCCAAACCTTTTTAATTATGTTGTCATAATACAGTAACAAAACACAATCAAATCTATTTCATTCGAATTATTCCGTGGCAGAACATTTAACTCATTTGCAAACAAAAGAAACCTACCAAGATTGTAAACCTGATGATGATGGATGGATCATGGAGAGTGTTATGAGGATGGATGAAATGAGACACCAGTTTAAATATTAAATTAGCACTTTTACAACAAGAACAAAAATACAAAAAACGCTGCATCAGCATTGCATGGAATTTACACACCTTATATTGGAGGTCCTTTGTGGTTTGCAGTTTCTTCAAAGCAGCCACGTGTCCAGATGCAAGATCCATAATGTGAATGTAGTCACGTACTCCAGTTCCATCTGGAGTATTGTAGTCATTTCCGAAAATTGTTACGTGTGGCTTTTTACCAAGAGCAACCTACAAAGATGTGGGTTAAACGAGGCGTTTACTCATTGAGACTATGCATTCCAACTGCATTGCATGCTTCTTTACTCATCAATTCTGTATGAAATAGGAAATCCTGATTTTTAACTCACTGAAGCAATAAAAGGCATCACGTTTTGAACCTCCTTTGTTGGATCTTCTCCAATCAAGCCGGATGGGTGAGCACCAACGGGATTGAAGTAGCGAAGGGAAATGATGTTCCATTTCTGTAATAATCATCAAATTCTATAACTTTGCACAAATTTCCATTTTAGTGTAAATTTTGAACTTACAGGGTCGGATTTTGACAAATCCTTTAGCATTTCCTCAATAAAGTACTTGGTTCGACCGTAAACATTTGTCACGTTTCCAGTTGGATGTTCTGTAAATCAGATTCCATGCATAAATATATATATTTCAAGGTCAGTATTGGTATCATCCCGATAAGATCTCTTATGCGGACTACATCCTATATTTCCATACCTTCTGTAATGGGGAGAAATTCTGGATCCCCATAAACGCAGCATGAACTAAGTTTTAAAAGATTTATTAATATTTGAACGTTTAAACACTTGTGCAAATATACTTTCCGTTATGTAATTTTGTTGGTCTATATAATTCATTTCATACCTGGAAAAGACCAGATCAAAGCAGTTTGTCGACTTCATCGCTTCCAGTAGGTTAATAGTTCCAATCAAGTTGTTTTTATAATATTGAAGAGGTAATTGCATGGATTCGCCCACAGCTTTCAATGCGGCAAAGTGAATGACGCAGTCTATTTTGTGCTAAAAACAAAGAATTTTGACAGTTGATAACAATGAGAATTGTATAATATTTTTTTTAAACACTTGTGCTAACTTTTGAATATCATTTGTAAAACGCATAGCTGTGAAGCTACATGTGCATATGCTTGTAATGTACCTGATCGAAAATTTTCATAACCCTTTCCCGATCCAAGAGGTCGCACTTGTAGAAGGTAACAGGTTTCCCTGTAATCTTCTCCACGCGCTTCAAGGCCGTTGCCACACCGTCATCTTGCACGCTGTTTTTGAGGACATCAAAAAAATGTAAATCATGTAGCGTCAATTTTCCATCATATTGATCTTATTGCACATTAATTTAATTCTATGCAAGTGTATATGTACCTGTTGGCAAAGTTATCAACGGCAACAACATTATATCCCGCTTCAAGCAATTCTACACAACAGTGGCTTCCGATGTATCCAGCTCCTAATAATGAAACAATTTGGCATTAGAAAACAAACATAAATATACGCCTTGTTTTTAAACCATACTTACAAGAACCTGTCTCTATATGCGCATGCACAATAAAATCCTTCGGATTAAGAAAATTCAATTTATGTAGATAAAGCATTGTGTGGTGAATTGATTGAATACATACCTCCCGTAACAAATACAGTTTTTCCAGCCATTTCGCGTATAGTAGTAAAAGATTACAGAATCTTAATAAAATACTAGAAGTCTCCGAAAAAAGAACGCTTAGCGGACGAGCGGATGTGGACACTAGCACAACTCAACAAACTGTGATGATGTGATTAGAATGATGCGCAGACCTTGGGATCCAGCTGCAAAACTCCTAAAAATCTTTTATCATAGTGTGTTAGGTAGGTAGGTTGAGGAGCTTCAAACTAAAAAAAAATGTACCTTCATGTATGGAAGTTGGTATGCATAATGTATTCCGTTGCATGCATAAATAAAAAACACTTGTGGAATGCAAGGAAAAGGATTATGTATGCGGTTATAACAAATGTGATGAGAAGGATGAAATGCCTATCGTCTTGTTAGTTTTGACATGACGTGCTAAATAAATAGATGTATACGTTTGCGGTCTTTACTTCACCGCACTTTTTATGTGTTAACTTCGTATACCAAGCCAAGAGCTTAGTTAGTAATTCGGCGACAACCAAATCCCAAACCAGAGTTGAAGCTGTGTAGTCAAAGTCAGGCACCTGCTACTGCATGCTTGTGATTAGAGGCTTAGTTGTTCTTTAAAGCTCTGTCTCTCTCTCTCTGTTGCAGCTTGCATTGCAAGATTTTTTGGTTGTTTGATTAGGGTTCATACATGGCTTCTTCCTTTAATCTCTTTCGACCGAGGAAACGGACCAGCCAGCGGCTCGTATAATATAATATTTATTTTCCTTCTTGGTATATAACTCTTTGTGAAAAGGTATATTTAACTTCGTGTAATAGAGTTTTTATGGAAGTACATAATATTTTGGAGTATATGGCATGGATCATTCAATACGCTTTGGGACGAGTTTTGAGTTTAGACTGGATTTAATTTTAGGTAAAATATATATTTCATGTCAAGACCATGGCCTTGCTCTTGAAAAGCAACATGGTTATACATTCACACATTCTCAACCTGCAACAGAATCATGCATCCAGTCCGTTGTAGGAACTTTTTTGATGATCTGATGTTATCTCATGACTAAGATTTAGTTTGGTTTTTTGTCGAATAATTATTATTGCTACTGTGGCTGGTACTAACTATCTCCTTTCCTTTCATGCTTTTTATGTTCTGGCATCATTCAATGGACTCATCTTCTTGAATCATAATGGTTAAACAGAATTCGCTCAATTTGTTTTATGAAGAATACAATTGGTCCACAGCAAAAATCACTTTTCCTGTTTTTGCAAGGAAGCAACTTATACTTTCAAAAGCACGATAAAGTAATCATGTTCTCAGAAGAAGAAGAAAGGGAGATGAAATAAGAACAGGTTCCACTCGAGGAATGAACTTTGATTTTTTTTTTTCATTTACGAATTGTTGTCTCTCCGTCTAGATGAGAAAGGAAATGCTGTACGGATGAAACATGACTTTTTTGCAATGTTATGCTGGTATAGTCTGTAAGTATATGTTAATGTTGTAAGTTGCCGCAAGTTCGGACGTCCATGATTTCATTTTCAGCAGTGTTTGTCTACATGGCGAAATAATCAAATGATGTTTTGAATAAATACGTTGTTTTATACATACACATACATACTATATTTCCTTTCGTTTGTCAAGCAAAAGTTGTGATCAACAAAAATTTTGGACGAACAACATGACCACTAAAGATTGAGTGTTGCATTGCATACAACGCAGCATTGACAACAAGTACTGAAAGTACACTACTGTTACGATTTTACTGAAGTGCAAAATGTAAAACCTGACTCATTATGGCATAATGATTATGCATACCCTAAAAAACTGCAAGGAGACACAAGAATAAATGAGACTGGGAATGTCGAATGAATGAATGGTTTTGTTTCATGCATTTCCAAGCTTTCTACAGATCGTATTTAAAAGGCAAAAATATCAAATTTGATTCTTTATTTTTAACTTTCATTTTCTAACTACTAGATTTCTACCATTTCCGATCACTCACGTATCCTATATATAATATCTGTGATAGCAAGAAAGATGAAAGAGACACATGTATCACTTGGCACCTCCTTTTTAAAACCGTATGAGTATACAGTAAGAGTTTTGCTGCAGAACTAATATAGACTAACACGCCTAAACAATGTGTGTAATTTAATTTGAGCATTAGACAAAGTATGGATTTTAACTGACAACATTTGAAATTAGAGCAGACATCTACCCAAAGAAATCATGTCCATTGTAGCCAGAAGCCCTTAGCCTGCGATGACCAGAGTCATCCTACCCAACATCCAACTAATCCAGATATTATGCATATTATGTAGATTCCTTTTGTATGAATGTTTTTTACTTACAGGTAGCTTTCCAGCCACCGCAAGTGCATGTACCATTCACAAAAAATACCATTCCTTTTCCATCCGTCCACCTTATCACTTGTCCTAAACATTTACTCCTGTAAATAATATTTCATTTTCCTTTCCTCAAATTATTCCTAGTGTTCCCGAGTTTATTTCTGCTGGCTTTTGTGTCTTTTCGATTCTCATGTTTTCGTTTCATAAGGGAGTTGAGCTCCGATACTTTCCTGCGAGTATTGCGTTATCCGAACTGTGACAGAGCTATTAGTAAGAGTTGTGCTTGTGCGTGATTATAGCGTGTGCTTATCATAGTTAGTGAACCCTAAATTGTATTTAACGGCCAAGTACATATCTCTCTAACCAGTACATGGCGACTATATGCAGTCGTGAGTTTCAACTGTGAAACCTTCTTGTGACGTGAGTTTGAGAATTTCGGAGAGGAGAACTGGTGAAGGAGACTGAGGTTATAAGTTGTTGTGTCTGTTTGTCCGTCTACCTAATCTACCCATAAGGAGTATTGCTGCTGTTTCTGCTGCCGAACTTCCCATGGGTATCCAGACTTTGCCGAGCAACCCACTACAGCCAGTTTTGAAACTTTTGCAACGGAGGTAAAACCTCAAGAAAAATTGCAACCGCTCCGCTCTTTTTGCATACTTTGTTTTATTGCATAAAACTTTGCTCTACCATATTACATGACACGATACTATTTGTAGGGCAAAATTTCATATATTTTCCATAGAGAATCCAGGATTTTGTCATTTTTTTTGTGAAGGTGGTAGTACTGAGGTGGGAATTTTTTTTTGGTCAGTGCTTGTTCTTCATAGAGGACAAAGAAGCCAACGACCGCGTCATTCATTTTTCGTTAGGTTGGTCAAAGTTTTTTTTTATGTGAGTGGGATATCCCATGTTTAAATAGTAGGGAAAAAAGTCCAAAAGTGTCAGTTTGTCGAGTCAAGCGTCATACAGTTTTTTACATGCTAATGAGTTCTGGGACTTGAAAATTTTTTCTTCACTTGGATGGTGAAGCCAGAGCTCATCATTTATGCATACGCATATATGCTAACTTACCTTGCTTGCTGGACTTGCTTGATTTTATAGAAAGGTTGATGTGCTTGGGATCCAGCACAACTAGTAAGCACATCAACATTACACATATATACACCTGACCCCAGACACCTGCCACTCACATACTACCTTGATTTTGATTTTTGTTTTGGTGATGAGGAGTTGTAGGATACGCCACTGACCTACTACCACACACATTCACACATATCATTATTATTTTTTCTTCTTTTTCTTGCTTTTAAAGTACATTGGATGTACTTGCTTATGTACGTATGACGTACAAATAGTGCATATGATGCGCTACTGCTTAATATAGTGCATTTGATGCGCTGATTTTATTATAGTACATTTGATGTACTGCTTTATGTACGTATGACGTACTGATAGTGTATATGATACACTGCTACCTATAAGAGTACATATGATGTACTGCTTTGCTTATAAGTATATATGATATACTATTATAGTCTATATGATAGACTGATGCTAATGTACATATGATGTACAAAGCATGTGGTTACATGGAAAATTAAGCATTTTTCATAAAAATCGGACAAAGGACACACACCACTATTACACACATCATTTTGAGGAAACAAAGGAAACTTGGACATACCAACGGAAGCAGATAGAGAGGTGTCTAGCTAATTGACAAACAAGGAATCATTCATCAGTCAAGACATTGTGCTTACACCACTTATGGCTTTCTTCTATTGCTTCTACTTTTGAGCTTGGTATTATTTCGGGACAAGTGATTACGGGATACAACCTTATCCACAGTACGTAAGACGTACTGCATAAGTGTTGCTGCTGTTGCCAAAGGTACATATGATGTACAGGCAAATAATTTGAACTCAAAAGTACATATGATGTACTGAGTCAAGAAAATTTTGATTTTCAGGTTATTGTGTTTGTTTTTTACGTACATATAATGTACAGGCAAGTAAAGTATATGAGATATACTTACTTTTGAACTCTGACGTACATATGATGTACAGAGTTATTAAACGGAAGTTGTATTGTTGAGGAACGAAGACAAGGAATACCCTAGACGAATATACACAAGTAGTGAAACATTAAAGTCAACAGGAAAGTTGATTTCTATCAAAGCGAAGTTACGTAGCAGGAAGATTTATCAAGAACAACATTTATCAGAATACGGGAAGCCGACTTTCAGACACCCAATCCAGCAAGTAAAGGAAAATTACCAACGTGAACCAGATAATCCGACAAAACCGAGAGTAGCATACGGAATACTGCTACTTACTTACAATATTAACATGGACGAGGAACAGGTCCGGGCATTTATAAGCCAAACAGTTAAAGAGGAAGTGACACGGATTACACAACAATATGAAGCGGAGAAACAGAGACTTTCCA
>LJIJ01001273.1:0-50500 GCA_001718145.1 Orchesella cincta
CTAATTCACTAGCCTAATGAATGGGAGAGAAGCAGTTTGCTTGCATTGAAACTCGAGAATCATAAACCAACATAAACTCTTGATGTCGTTATGACATGCACCAAATGCTACATGAAATATGAGTGCCAACGATGCGTTGCTGTAAATGTCAATGTAATGAACACGACCGGATATTGGATTGGGGTAGTATTTCCAGTGTTAACCTTGAGGCAACTGCATTGTACTATATTCCAGTCATGAGTCATCGCTCAATGCAATATCAGCCATATTTGAGTGGCATGTATCTCTTGTATATTCCGCGTTAATTATATTGTAATTAAATATTCAGTTTACATAGTGCCTGAAATTGGATCCTTTGATTTCATGGGGAAACCTGTTTCATAATTTTTTATTGAAATTTGTGGTAGAAATTCGAGTTACATATAATCAGATGTGAATTTCAAATTACATGACAAAACAAAGCAAATTCAATTACGTTGATATACGATTTTTTGCCAAAATTTACTTAAATAGCTATTAAACGTCCGAAAGTTGCATACTTAACAGGTATTTAAGTACAAATTGTAATTTTTATTGTGATTTGTACAAATAAAGTCCTCAGTTTCATAATTTCCTTACGAAATGATTATTGCAAAAATTAGATATGAATAATCGTTGAAGACAACAATTAAAACAAAACTTTTGCACTATTTAAAAAATAACCAGCAAGACAACGAAAAAACTGAAATTTTAACCTTAAAAATTTCGCAACTGAAAGTAGTATGATTTGCAACGTCATCCGGACTCCAAATTTGTGGAACATGTAAACGTCAATGTGTACATATATTTATATTTTAAATATTTCTAAGTTCTCAGGTCTGTTTTGATCACTTAATTGTAGTAAATTCACGCAAAGGTTTTGAAACTTAAATATTCTTTAAAATGCACGATGAGTTCCCAAGTGAGCCCCACAATTTGGACAAGAATGGTGAGTGTCCATACAGGAATCCACACAGAACGGAATGAGACAGCAGCCACAAACACATCCAAAAATACACAACACCCCCGCTGAAATCCAGGAAAAAATACTCGGTTTCTTGTCAGTACTAGTTTGAATCTCATTCCGGCAGTTACGACAAGTAATTCTTGCCTTGTGTGTACCAAGTGATGTAGTACCCACCACAACCACCTGGGGCTGAGTTTGCCCAACCATTAACACTGGAGCAGCCTGAGGTTGTGGCTGATAAGGAGCAGCTTGAACTGGTGGTTGGTAAACTGAATTTTAAAAATTACATTAATATTTCGGAAAATACGAATAAATAACAGAAAAATATTTAGTTTATCTTACATCCAGGTGGAGGAGCAGCACCCTGTTGCATTCCAGCATCATATGGAGGTGGGTAGGCCTTTTGGGGAGTTCCGGATGGATCGGGATATAACGGAGGTGCTGACATTTTTTAAATTGACAAAATAATTAACACAAGTTACTTTCAAGCAGCCGAAAAACGTTTCGTTTAGAGAGAATGTATTCACAACTGAAGAACTGAGGTGAGATCACCATTTCCTGCCTATGCAAGTTGCTATTACAAACCTAACCACAGGCTAAAACATTGGTTTCTTTGCAAGCATCTTCTCTGTAAGCAAATGACTGGATTTAGTGCTACATTTTTTATCGTCAAACGTCATCCACCCCATGCCATCAACGCTTTATGAAATAAACCAGTTAGATGTTTAAAGTGGTTGCAGCGCATGATGCTTTACTCACTTCTTCGTTGTATTTTTTTGCTAGATAGAGAGCAGAGTTCGCTTTGCTTTTGCATGACAAGCAACATTTGCAAGTGACGCATTGTGTATTGAAAATTTCTTTTTTGTTGTTTAGTTGTTGTATATACAAGCATAGTTTGTAAGTCTCACGGGCATCGTATGTTGGAAAATATACACCTTTCTATGTAACAAAATGAAATGGAATGTTTGAACAATGTGAAATGGAAATACAAGCTCTATATAATCCACATATGTTTACCCTTACCGACCAATATGATTAAGGAAACAAAAAATAGAATTCGTTTATCGCTGCTGGACTAGTGACGCAGAGCTAATTGCTTTGAAATGTGGCATAGGTATGTCGAGAGATATGTGTAGAATATGCGTTTTGTAAAGATTTTTTTTACCTAAAATTTAGACTCTCCACGAAGAAAGATGAAACATTGTAGTATTGAAGTTTATACGATTATCAGTCCAATGCTGTAAAAAGTGTCCATACATGTTCAGGAAAGGTCTAATTCCAAAAACCAAAATGACTTGAGGTGAGCATACTATATACAATTTGTAGACAGGAATTCAGCATGTTATGAGAGCTTGCATTTCATTCATATTTTATTGTAACACTGTTTTAGGGAATTGGCTTCTTGTTTCCTGATATGATGACCACAACTTGCGGTTATGCAGAAATAAATGCAACTGCTCGTCCCAATCATGACCGACATGAAACAGGAAAATTCGCCATGGAATGGAAGGCTGGTGGGCGAGTATACCTGTTGCGAGTGAAGGTCGAATAGTTCAGAATGTCTAATCTGCTGCATGTCCTTTTTATTTTTAATATGGTTTTAGTATCTGATCGGTGCTCTATTTGGACAGAAAAGCTTCTACTTAAAAAACATTTCTTTCCAATTCGAATTCAGTTCACAGTTAAATCAAGAATAAGGGGTCTGGGCGACTTCCTCCCGGGGCAACTTCCCCCAGACGTCAATTTGCTCCGATGCAACTTCCTCCCAGACCAGTTTGCTCCCCAAGCAACTTCCTCCCAGCTTAACTTCCTCCCGGTCAATATGCTCCCTGGCCAACTTACTCCCCTTGCAACATGCTCCCTCGGGGGTTTGCTCCCAGTACCATTTTGCTCCCATACTTTAGGTTAACCAAGATCCATTTAATTCAGACAGGTCTCCCAAAGACTCATAATTCAGATGTTCAGTGAGATCAAGTTAAAAAAAATTCTTTTTTGGAAACCAACTGATTTCCGGACTTATAATTTTGGCAGGGGTGGTAAGTTTGGCTATAATGGGCATGTAGGTAGGGATTTAATGGACCCAACCCACCAGATTTGATGGATTTTATGGGTAAAAACAGGTAACTACTTAAAATATGCAAATCAATACAAAATCGGAATATTTTGCACTACTTTCATTCCATTAGTTCTACTTAGCTGTTCTATGTTACCTTTTCTATTACATGATGAGTAGTTAAATAATAATAACTATCTTTAGTAACTCTCAAACTATGTATGAGCTACATAGTTATTTCAGTATTATTACAATATTTTAATAAGTCCTTTGAACTAAACTTTATGAACAAATGCCATAAAAATTATTAATCACTGTGATGAGTTTAAGCGGCTTACTATTTATCCTAAATAATTGCAAATTGTTAGGGACTTTGGTATCCTTATTCAAAAATGTCGCATCTGAATATATGGAACATGTCTGCGATGCATGTCAACATTTCAATACATGAGATATTTATATTATCCGTTCTCCCCGTTTATGCCTATTTGAAACCCGTTATAACGAAAAAATCCATTTAAATCAGTACCCACCGGTTTTAATATCACTTTTCGTGTGTGATATATGAATCAAAATCATCTTTACAACCCGGTCACAAATTACGTAATAAAAGTTCTAAAACTATATTGCTACATCTCGAATTTTTAAATGTACTGAATTTTAGAAGTTTGAAAGTCTCCATTTTCTTTAAAAGGTTTCCGTTTTCCCCGTTTATTTTGAAGGTGAACTACACATTTATCTATTTGTTTATTTATATAGCATATATTACGTTTTTAGAACGCTAGTGTTAATTAAGGATACCGATTAAACTTGAAAGTGCATTGGATTTGGACAACTAACTAGTGTGATAATCATTGCCCCTAAAAACGGCCGTCATTACAATATCTTACAATTTCTGCATAAGTACTCTAAACCTAAAGTATGGGAGCCAAAATGGTACTGGGAGGAAAACCCCCGAGGGAGTATGTTGCACGGGTGAGCAAGTTGGCCCGGGAGCATATTGACCGGGAGGAAGTAAGTAGTTCACGGCGAGCAAATTGACCTCTGGGGCGAAGTTGCACGGGAAAATCGCGTTACTTACCTAAAATGCTAATGATACATGAATCAATTCGTCCTAATTACTTAAGTAAAGGTACGGAGCTGCAAGTGACCAACGGAAAATTCGTTTGGATTGCCACACAAGAATAGTAATAAATAACTAAATGTTTTCACTACATGTCATGACCTTTTGCTACTACACTACATAAAAATGAGCCCATATCATGTAAGATGTAGCGGATGTTATTGTTGTTATTGTAATGAATACAACCTTATGTTTGGTTTGGATATTCTCAGTTTTAATATGCAAGTAACTGCATTTCAGTCATGTTTGCATTCTAGGTTTCTCAGTTACATATTAAATTTAATATTCGGAACTTGGATCAATTACATAGGTTTCATATTACTTTTATTGACTTCATCTTTGAAGGTCATAGGGTGTCGTATTTTGCAGCAGGAAATTAAGCAAAAAATAGAATTTGAGTAGTTGAGGATTTTTACCAAAATTTATATGTATAATCAGAAAAAGTAGCAAAAATTACACACATCACAGGTACTTAAGTGCAACAGTCGTTGAAGCCTACGACTAAAAACTTTATTGTTGCCACTATTAAAAGGAAATCAGAGCAAAACAACGCAAAAAAAATCTGGACTACAGATTTGTATGTTACATGTGAACGCCGATATGTGTATGTATTTATATTTTAAATATTTATAACACACCAGGTTTGTTTTGTTCATGCATTGTAAGTGAACTCACTCGAGATTTTCAAACTTAAATATTTTTTAGAATGCACGATGAGTTCCCAAATGAGCTCCACAATTCGGACAAGAATGATGAGTATCCATACAGGAATCCATACAGAACGGAATGAGGCAGCCATCCAAAAATGAGACCGAATAAGCACATCACACTCGCACAATTCCTGGCAAACCGGCTGGGTTTCTTATCAGTAGTGGTTTTAATCTCATTCCGACAGTTATTGGCCGGATCATTATTTGTGCTGCGTGACCCAAGGTGGTAGAGCACTCATCACAATCATCTGGGGCTGAGTTTGCCCAACCATTAGAGCTTGAGCAGCTTGAGGTTGTGGCTTATAAACTGAAATTTCAACGAAAAACCATTTAAAATTTTTCATATACAAAAAACAGGCAAAAATTTCAAAAATACTTATAAAAATTTACATCCCAGTGGAGGAGCATTACCCTGCTGCTGCATTCCACCTTCATATGGAGGTGGGTAGGGTTTTGGGGGAAATTGGGAAGGATCAGGAAATAAAGGAGGTTCTGACATTTTTCTCTTTTAAATGAACAAAATAAGTTAACTAATTTTGCTCTCAAGCAGCCGGAAAACCTTTTTCTTCAACAAGGGTAAATCTGCAAATGATGACCCAAAGTGAGATTAACATTTTGTGCTTATGCAAATCGCTATTACCAAGCTAACCATTGTCTAAACATATTGGTTTTCTTGCAAGCATCTTTTCTGTAAACAAGTGGGTGGATTTTTTAGTCACTCGTCATCCTCCCCAAACTATCAACTCTTTATGAAACAAACCAGCTGGAGGGTTTGAAGTGGTTGCAGAATATGCTTTGTTTACTCTCAGCTTCAATTTACGTTTTTTGCTAGAGAGAGAACGAAGAGTTGGCAACGATGGAAAAATGAAGCATTTCAGTAATGAAGTTTATAGGATTATCTGTCAAATGCTGGGAAAAAGTCCATACATATGTATTTGTTCAGGAAATACTTGATTCTAAAAACCAAAACGGCTCGAGTTGACTATACTATATACAATTTCTAGGTAGGAATTCAACATGTAGTTCTGCTGCAAGTTAGGTAAATCCTCTGTTGGAATGGAACATGGTGTTCCAAGACAGCTTACATTTCGTTCATGTTTTATTGTAACACTGTTTTAGGGCATTGACTTCTTGTTTCATGATATGATGACCACAACTTACAGCTATGCAAAAATAAATGCAACTAATCGCCCCATTTATAACCTACATGAAACAGGAACATTTGCTATTGAATGGGAAGCTGATGATGTGAATGAAGGTCGAATATTTCATAAGGTCGTATCTAATGCAGGTCCTTTATATTTACAATATGGTTTAGTATATGATCGGTGCTCTATTTGGACATAGAAGCGTCTACTTGAAATCACCTCTAATTAGTTAACCATTTCTTTCCAATTTCCAATCAGTTTGCAATAATCAAGAATCGCAGCCAACTTTTTAAAAAAACTCGTAAAACCAGCTCAATTTTATTTTTGATCACATACCGAACCCGATAAGGAATCACAAACTAACTTGAATAAATCCACAGGTGACATGTATTGCAATAAATGAATTTATTTTTTCCAAGTATTCCACACTTTTACTGAATTTGGGATAAAACTGAAATATAACTTGAGAAAACACCTTAAAACGCTCGATGTGTTCCCAAATATGCTCCACAATTGGGGCAAGTATGTTCCGTATCTTTGCAGGAATCCACAAAGAACGGGATAATGCAGCAAATCAAACCAAGAACACACATAATCCCAGCTGAAAGAAAAGCTACGATACTTGGTTTTTTATTCGTACTCGTTTGAATTTCAGTGTGACAGCTACCACAGGTCATTCTCGTTGTGGTTGGGCCAAGGATAGCAACACCCACAATGAGCATTTGCGGCTGAGCTGGCTGTGCTTGAGATTGTTGGAAATCTGCAGTTAAAAATACAAATTAATATGAATTCCAAACTAAACTATAAAAACTATTATTTAGTCCCATTCTCACATCCCGGTGGTGGTGGTGGAGCAGATGGTTCGGATACCTCAACATTTCCACTATATAAATTTGGATAAACTACAGGTTTAAATCCCTGAGGTGGATAACTTGGAGGTAAATTGGAGGAACCTTGATTGTAAGGGGGTGCTGCTGACATGTTTTACTACTTAATTTATTTCACAAAAAATAATAACGATCATGAAAGGCTGAATTTGTCTGGAGGTTGAGATTTATTTACAAAAATGAGAGCATGAACATTCACAACGATATTTCAGCTCCACTTCAGAACATGAAAAGGTTCAAAAATCCCCGTATTGTAAACATCTGGGAAGCTACTCTCTTATAAAGTCTAAATTTATTTTTACTGAAAAAATACTTATATCGATATACAAATCGCTTATATGCATATCAACTGAAAGAATTTTTGTGTATTATGTATTCCTTGCTTGAAGAAATGTGCGAGAAATTTACAAAAAGCATTCAACTCCAAGCGTTGGAAAACACTTTACAGATTTGCTACAAACTCAGCTACACAGTTACGCACTGCTATGCAATGAGTTCTCAGCAAAACCCATGCTCAACAACGTGAAAAATGCACCTCATCTATGTACGTCTGTTTTTACTCCAGTTATCCTATTATGATTGCATGCTTGGCATTAATTATCGTTAGTTTTCACGTTCTTCAGCAGCTTAAATAAAAATGTAGAGTTGCATAACTTAAATTTAAATTTCTTGTTTAAGTTAGGCTTTGTTACAAAACTAAAAGCATGTTGATTTTTTACGTGAGTAAAGAGTAAAGCGCAATGCATGGATATTTTTTGCTCAGAAAACAATTGCAATTATTTTCATTGACAAACAAGGCAACGAAATTCATTTGAATTTATGACTAACATTGTCATTGATAGCGATCATCAAGCGTGATGTGAAAACCTCACAACAAAACCCAACTAAACTCAAGCTCACGCTACAAACCCACATAAAAATGCACCTTTGATATGTTTCAAGGTCAAATTCTTTTGCTTTTCTTTATCTCCCACTTGGTTTTGGTTAGTTTCTCTCCACCACCTAAGTTTGGGTAGTTTGACATTCTCATACATGTCCATTGCTTCCCAAACACTGGCCAAATGAAAGGGTCTCGTATTGCCCAAAACTTTTCCAAAATTTACCCTAAAAATGGAATAGGCTTCAGTTGCCACCCCAAGCCAAACCTGATAAGTTACTGTGTTTGAGCCCACAATTTTTTGGGAATCAGCCTCACTAAAGTTTCTACCTTGAAGGTGGCTCACATCAAAATCGTATGCAATGCAGGCATAACTATCCTCTCTCACCACTTTCTCCAAACATTCTAACCCAACTCCAGTAATTATTTCGAGTTTCTTTAACAAATTTATGTAAACAGTATCATTACTTGATTTAAGTGTATTTAGAGCTGAATCTTGTGTCCCATTCAGGCAAATGTATGACAACCGGAGTTGCTTTCACTCCACCAAAAAAGTCAACAGTTGAAATTACCAATTTTCCATTGTCCACCGTTCCCACTGCAATTTTAAACTTTATCCTTGCTGGAAACTCTCGCATGAGGAGCAGCTTTTTTATGAAATTTTGGCCTAGTTATAAAAACAAAATAATCCTGATCTTTTCTTATTATTGGCAAGTATGTAGGAGCAAGTACACTTTGAATTTGAATCATTAAATCTTTTTCCACTTCGTTCACAAATAGTATTCCCACCATACAAACGCTGCTTCGTTTTCTAATATTTGAGAGATTAATCGGAAAATAAATGGAACTTTTAGTTCCATTGCTGGTTTTCTTCTTTCCATCAATTCTAAGAACATACGTAATTTTCCCAATTTCTGAAATAAGTTCATTCGCACTTTCCCCACCATAATGGTTGTCTACTTCCTACAAAATAGGTTAGCTACAATTTGAGAAAAAACTTGAAACGAGATTGGATACAAATTTTTGTACAGGAAAACTATTTTCTGCTTTTGCTGAAGATATCAGATAAACCAGAGCAATAATAAAAAATACAGAACTTTTAGGCAGCTGAAACATTTCTTTAAACCTACCTAAAAATACATTTAGAGGCTCTGATAAACAAAATTTAAAAATAAAGTCGACCAAATACAGCTTTTAAAAATTTGACACCATTGACATTCGATAGGGAGCAATACCTACGACTGAGTTCCTAAAACGAAAGTAATGTTTGTCGTACCCAATTATGATTGATTGAGTTCTTTTCTTTTTTCACGGAAGGTAAGCATTATCGATTACTACATAAATGCAAAATTCCCAACTCAATTAGCTGCCTAAACCCGATAAAAACATGAATGACCACAATGCAATGCCCTAAACACTTTCGTTTGTATTTCGTAGCCAAAACTCAGTAAGATGACTTATCGTCCCATCTGTCAATATACCTTGGTGTGGCAATCTACTTAAAATTTTAAAACGCTCGATAAGCTCCCAAATGAGCTCCACACTCAGGACAAGAGTGGTCAGTGTCCATACAAGAGTCTGTGCAAAGTGGGATGAGACAGCAACCACAAAAACAGCCACAAAGTGCTATCACCGTCGCAGAAAGCCAGGCTATCACACTAGGATTCTTGTCCGTCTTGGTTTGAATATCCTTGTGACAATTTTGGCAGATCAGACGAGCACTCTGGGATCTGAAGGTTGGGGCTCGTACACTTATCTTCTGAACTGGGAAAAGAGCTGGTTCTTGAGAAGAAAAATAACATTTTTGTAAATTCTAAAAAATTCCCGATTTTCATTCATGAAAAACTCACCTTCAGACATTTTGAAACAAGGTTGATTTCAAAGAATGGACAGCCCACGTATGAAATAAAATGCTGGATTTTCGCAGTGTTTGGGTCAAAATAATGAAAAATGTGTGACTCAACATGAATCCTTATTAGCAATCTTTTATTCCATTCTGGAAGTCGTTGAGCTGTCATAAATGCTTCCGTTTAAGGACGACGCATTGTATTTGCCATTCAAATGACTTTTCTCAGCTTAAGATTAGTTATCTCCTCATTTCCCTGAAGAAATAATCAGCATAAAGACAAAAACGTATGCACCTATATTTTATGAGGATGTCGCCGGAGCTCATTTTTTTCTTGGAAAGCATAGTACAGCGACGTTCTAATGAGCATCTGACACGAACGTGATATGATGACATGAACACAATTTTTCGTGAGAAACCAATTGAGTTGAAATGAACAGTTTTTTACCCACGTGTAAATGTACATAGTCAGCGGATATTAGGAGCTGATTAGTGTTTCCGAACAGGAATTTGATGATGAGATACCCGGAATTAATGTCAAATATGAATGAATGGATTTTGCCAGCCAAAATACACTTGAAAGTTGAAAGTGGATTTTCGGATAAAAGTACATTATGTTGTCATGTTACGTTGGAAAATGCAATAATATCAGTATAATTACTAATTTTTGGAACAACATAATTTACATTGTTTTTTTTCTCGATAAAACTCAACCAAAAATACATTTTTAGGTATTTCATTCATCATATTTTGTAACTGAGTCATTTCCATCATAATGGTTATCCCAACTGTCAAAGGCAAGAGCCGACTCCACTACATTCCCTGGGGACTCTTTATCTTCTTCCCACTTTCCTTCTTACTTTGGTAAATTGGTTTTTTAAACTGTAGCTAATTTAAACCAACCAAAAGTCGCAATTTTCATAAAATTTCTTATCATTTTTTGCCATGATTCAGCTACTGCATCGCCGTCGGGGCTCAGCCACATCAACGCCTTCTTCGCCTTCGTCTCTGACGCCGGGACACTTCCCCCAGAGCAAAATGTCTTTGCCCAGTTGGTCAACATGGGTGCCGCTTTGTGTGAGTCAATTTTATAATGATTTTTTTCCCAAAAAAATTTATAATATTTTCTTTTTTAGTCGCCTTCTTCGTCTACATCCGCTTCAAGCAAATCGAGCACTACTTCCGCCTCTTCCACCAAAAATCCCACCACATTCTCAACATAATCGCGGTCGCCTTCGGTCTCATCTCCGCGCTCGGAATGAGCATCGTCGGAAACTTCCCAGAACTCATCCAAATGTACGTCCACCTCTTCGGCGCTTTCTTGGCCTTCGTCGGGGGCTCCATCTACATCGTCTTCCAGGGCTACTTCACCTTCAAAATGTTGCCCCACTTTTCCTCCAAATTCACCGCATATTTCCGTACCTTCCTCGGCATCTTCGCGATGATGATGTACTTTGGAGCTCACACAGCTCTCATCATGGCCTTTGAAAAAACGTCGGACATCACCCGCTACGAGAAGAAAGGAATGGAACTCCTCAAGTGGGATCCCAGCGACAAGGGCTACTCCTACAGAGCTGCCTCAGTCATCATGGAATGGTTCATTGTGGCAATGTTTAACGCTTTCATTGTCAGCTTTGTCTCAGAATTCAAAAAGTTTTCTATGGAGGAGCCACAATGCAAGTTTCTCGCGGTTGAAATGGATATTGAAGAAGATCAGAAAGAAAATGAAGATCATCAAGGTCAAGGAGATACGGAGGGGACGATTTACACCGATGATTTCACCGTTGACGATGATGATGCTGATGAGGAAACGCGGGCGACGCCTGTTGTGTACTCAGAAGAGGTGCTCAATTTCAAGGGCGTTGTGGTTGTATGATGATTTCGTTCTAATAAAATAAACTGAGCTCATTTTTACAAAGTAACGTTTATTATGAGTCATAATTCCACTTCATTTCATGCTCATTAAAGCTTTTCGCTTGCCATTCTCCATTTCTTCCTCATTGCTTATCAGTTTTGTCTTATCTTTCATTCCAATTCGCTTTTATACTTGTATATATTACATCATACAGCTTTTCTGATGAATGACGAAAGAATTCGCATATAATACGACTTCGTCAATTATTTCCAGCAACAAATATTCACGTAAGATCGGCTTTCAAGCTTTAATCTCCATTTCAAAGTAACCATACGTTGGTTTCCAGCTGCTCAATACAAATATGACACATTATCTTCCTATTTTGCAGCATGTTGTTTACAAATTTCAGCCAGCTCGACTCCTCTCGACCATTGACACTGAGTTGGTGATGTTATTTAGCAATTATTATTTGGTGCACTGGGCTGATATGAGAAATGATGATGATGATTTATTGAATGATTTATTATCGGCTGCTACGTCAATAATTTCTTGTTTAAGCGACAAACTGAATTCTATTTATTCCTGGATTTGCATTTGCTCAATATTCCATAATAAAAGCTTTTAAAATTTAAGCCATTCAAACCAGTATAAAAAGAGAGAGATTTAGAAAACAATTTACAGTTGAGCATCTCAATTTACCAAGCTAACAAGTTAACAAAGTTTTAAAATGGCAGGAAAATTAGTATATTTCTTTCTGGTTGCGGTTTTATTCGCAACATTTTCTCCACAAGTAAATGGCCACGGCCGGTTGATAAAGCCACCAAGTCGTTCCTCAGTTTGGAGGCTGCCTGAGTTCGTCTCTCAAAACCCCGCAGTGAATTACAACGATAATCAGCTTTTCTGCGGAGGAATTCATCAGGTGGATGACCCAGGTCTCGGATTATTGTGGGTTTGTGGGAGACCCTTTTTCCAACAGCGAGTCCAAGAAGATAACAGATAAATGCTGAATTTTACAATAGAATCATCACATGGAAGGCAGGCTGGACAGGTTATTGACGTTTGAGGGTTGATTATTCACGGGTTGCTCACAAAGGCTTCATGGGAATGGAGACTTCTGTACGCTATCCAGGCCAAGAAAATCAGTTGTTCAAGCCAACATTTACTGCCATGTCTTGCGGAATTCAAGCTCAGGGACGAAATGTAGGAGTTGGGCTGACAGGTATTTACAGGGCTCCAACTGAGACTTTCCTGTTGGGGTTACTTGCAACCATTGTGTTTATTCAGTGGAACTACAGGGCTGGGAATAACTGGGGAGTTTGTGCAGACGGAACTGGAAAAGTGGGGTGAGTAAATTTACCAACTGAATTTTAGTATGTTAATTTGAAAGTTTGTAAATAAATGTTTGCTTTATTTAGATGTGGACCACAGGAAACGTTCCGGGGTTGCGCTGATATCAGCATTTCCTAAATGAGCAAGTTGGGAAGCCGGAAGTTTACTAGTCAATAAAGTATTTGTGCCATATTTGTTTTATTTGATGTGCCAACATTTTACGTTGTTTTTTTCAATACATTTTGTTTGTGTAAAGAAGTCAATGTTTGACATAAAATAAATATGTTTGTAGATAACACTATTTAATTTCTTTTAACCCAGTCAAAATTTGACATACTGGTAAACCTTGTATATTTGCATTCATTCATGAATAAGGAAACTGAAACAATTAAAAATTTATTTTCAAGTTATCCATTTCAAAATGACATCATCTCATTTAAACGTCTTATTCAAGCCGAATTATCATACGTCATGTTTTGTCTCACTGCATAAAATTTAATTGGCATACATGAACGCAATTAACCAATCGTTCCATTCTTAGTCTTTTTAATGTAAATGCGAAATGGATTAACTAACGTCATCGCTATCATTAGCAAACAGAAAAATGGAGTTGTGATTTCCTCCCAATTTGTTTTGCAGAAAGTAGTTTCAAATTTTGAAAAGGTGAAAGTATGCTGAGTTTTTGAAATGAACTTTGGTGCATGATACAACCATTTTATTTAACTTCAACAAGAGAAAGAGGGTACATATTCAATTTTGGTATATATAGTAAGTCGTTTGGTGATCCTTTACGTTTAGTCAAATAGCCAGCTAATTATAGAGCGACCATATCTTCTTCTTCGTTTTCCGAAGAAGAAAAACCGCGCGTTTTTCTGCGCGTCCATCGCCTCCAATTCTTCGGAAGTTGGCATTGTTTGAAGGGCCATTATGTTCTGTAAAATGTAAGTTATTTTTCGATATTAATAATAATTTTAAGGGAAATTTTATCTAAACATTTATTAAGTCTTACCATGATGCATAAGGTCATGAAGATAGCCCAAATAGAATAAATACAGTGCTGAACTGCATGTTGTCCGATTGTGTGCTGATTTGAAGAACGGGATGTTGAGTAACAAGGTAAATCTTGTGACTGCCGTAAGCTTATCGGTAGTAATGAAGCTTGAGTTAACTAAGCAAGTCTTATATTGAATATTAAAACTGCAATAAAACTAAGACGCATTATTTGTGTCGTAATCCAAACTTGTACGCAGAGGAAAGGAGGAGATTGGCAGTTAAATTACAACTATAGTGTCTCAATAAACCAACAAACTGTCTGGTTTATTTCCTGTCTGTACGAAATGACGCATATATTTTAGCCCATTAATTCAACTCGGTGAAAACCTGTAACAAATTGAGTTTTCAATCTCTTGGTGTATCTTTGAGTCGGCATATTTTTTGAATAGTTTTTTAAATTTTACTTTACAAATCACATATCACTTCATCATCATCGTTTCTCGTTAAGCCAATACCCATTAAAATATTATTACGAGCTCTGACTCAACTGCTTAGTCAATGATCGAATTTAGCGACATTAAGTCATTCGCGTCATGATGTGCTGTATGGCTCGATGAAGTCATTAATTAGTTAGTTAGCCAGATACTGTATTTTGCGTATGAGAAATGTTCCAGGGCAATATCTTTGCGAGGTGAAGGTAAGTTGTCATCCAATGGTGATGGATTGGGGTGATAGGAGATATAAAAATCACAAACTTAAGTTAAGCCACACACAAGTCATTTTATTAAACTGTTTTATGCATCGTAGCTCTTCATTTCTTGTATATTGTTTTAAATGTTTGGGAGTGAGGCTGATTAGCCCAGACATTTTATGTTAAATAGGTTTCCTTCCTATGTGCTACTACGCACTAAATAAGTTAACTAAAGTTTCATTCCTTTCAAAACATTGGAAACCCTAGGTCAAAAAAAAAGTTCATAGCCACCATCCTAAATTAGTATAACTTTCCACGACTACAATACAAGATCCAACATACGAATTAATATATTGATACTATAAATAATTTTAGAGCAACCAGCAACCACATATTGGTTGGTAGTCATTTATGCATGAATGGTTATACACATTAATAGTAGAATGACAAACTTCATGGTGCCTGTAGAAATAGCTAGCTCAACTGAGTTACTAAATGTCGGTGATTCTTCCGTCGTAATGAGGTAAAATTAATAGAGCAATTTTTATGCATAATGATTCCAGAGAAGGTTAATAGAAAATGAGATGCATTAAGTGGGTCATAGCTTTTTAGTATGATTAAATGCAATAATTACATTGCAATATTGCAAAAAAATTTTGTCGGCTCGTCATGCATTGTCGGAGTTACTTAATGAATGACAGGATCAATGGAATGTAAAACCAGCACAGGTTTATTTTTCAGGCATGGCAGTAATAATTTGTATGTAGATTGCCTGTATATTTCCTTCCGTTTACTTTTTTAAAAGCACTTACGAACTCCAATCCAATCATGATAATAGAATGCAGAATGAAATCCAAAAACACCGATACCCTAATACAGGAAATCCTCCTTTTTCTTATCTTTCAAACTTTATGAATGCATTTATATTCCGAATTGTCAAATGATAAAGCCGTTACTAAAGTTCTTCTATATTCCGTAAAACATGAATGAGTGTAGGTTCCCCTGATTCATCAAGGCTAAGTGTGTAATTTCTGTATTGTTTTATACATGTTGGGAAACATTTAAAATTGATACCAGTGAATTAATTCATTGCGAATATTTATTTTCATATCCATTCAAAAGTAGCGAATTGGAAG
Organism: Orchesella cincta; assembly: GCA_001718145.1. Lineage (NCBI taxonomy): Eukaryota > Metazoa > Arthropoda > Collembola > Entomobryomorpha > Orchesellidae > Orchesella > Orchesella cincta. The sequence continues at coordinate 15,634 of LJIJ01001273.1, forward strand.
TCATATTAGCTGCAGACAGTAACAAACTACACAAAGAGAAAAAATTAGACAGAATGAAAGGAATCAATTTATTTCAAATGAAATTACATAATTTTACATACTTAATACATACAATTTGTATGGATTACCTGAAACTCAAATATTCAGTTCCAGTAACAAAATCAGACACGATGTAATGATGTAGTAGAATGTTAAAACTGTTCTCGTTTTTATCATATAACAACCTCCACAGTTAAATCCAAATGACACACATGACTCCGCTATCATCCTGGTCTGAAGTCCATTGTCATCACCAAAACTAAATTCTCCATCTGACTTTCCCAGTTCCTTTATCAATTTTTCTCGAAAATTACTTGAAACCATTTCAACTTGCCCCATCTTATATAATATCATGCTAACTGGTACTATATGGTGGAATATCAACACGAGAAAAGTTACAACGTTTATCAACGTTACCGGCGTTAGTTTAGTTTGAAGATAAGTAAAAATTGACACTTGCACAATTATAATTACTTTGAAAAATAGAAAAAGTCCCATGAAAATCCCATTGAACTCAGTCATCAGCACTTTCATATGCTCAAACTTTTGTACTGAGTTGCTCATAAATTTCAATTTTTGAAGGTTGCACGTAATTGAAGAAAATTTCAATGAGTCATTAATCAAATGCTCAAGGCACCATTTAAAGGATGTTGTTACAACGAAGAAAATAAATAGAAAGTGATAGAGCGTTAGAAAATAATAGATAAAAAGGTAAAACTCCCAAATAAATGAGAAGTTCGTAACACACATGGTTTCCCAGGTTGAGAAACCCCTTTTATCCTTGAAAAATATTATGAGTGATATGAAATTGGCAAAGGTAACTAATATCACAATGGGAGATAGGTACTTTATTCTATAGCAAGTTTTTTGGTGACTTTTAATATAATTTTGTTGGGTTACAAAATCATTTTCAAATATACGTGTATCCAATTTATTTAGTTTGCTGAAGAAATCACATATTTCTTGCCGTTTTATGTGACACCACAAGTGAATTCCAATTATCAATACTAACACCAACATGTACCAGCTCATTGGAAGTACAAGATCTTGATGGATTGGCAGAATATTAAAAAATCGGATGATGAAAAATATTAACTGAAAGAGGATCACTAATTTTGTAGAAAAATAAATAATGAGTGATGTCCTTTGGGTTGCGCACGTTAAACGAGGAAAGTTTCTGGCATATGAATTATATTGATTTTGATTTGTATCAGTGTATATTTGCAAGACAAAACAACTGCTTCCAGTAAGATGCATAACTTTATAAACTCTTTCGTACACTTCCAGAAGAGTTGGAATATTGGGCAAGTCTTTAATGTGGGATGGTAATAGGGCTGGAATCTCTTTATTTCCCGTCAGTCTTCTTTGGTTAAATATGTTTGCGCTTATAATTCTGAAATAGTTTAATTAACAACATTTAGTTTATGTTTACATATAATTTACAAAAGATGAAAGGGTACTATAAATTGGACCAATTTGCTTACCTCATATTGAATGCAGCTTGAGTGCATTCTTGCAAACTAGGTTTCGGCACGTAATTCATATTTTGTACTAATAAAATAGCAACATGCGATTACAATATAATTTTATGAGTTAATATGGAGAGAGCTGCACAGTTCGTGTGATTTTATGGAAAAGTGTTCATGCAAAAATACTAATGCTAATTTTTAAAATAGCTTTCAACTTCTCTCAATGTCAAGCATTTGACACTGAAAAACAAAACAAAAACAAGGAGACTATTACTAAAAACAACAAGGTGAACTGACACCAGAAAACTACAGTTTCATTCCATCATAATTTGTCAATTAAACCCAATTAGACTAACATGCACAGGCTGCACTTTCAAAAATATAGTGGATTTGCAAACATGCTACATCGAAATACTTATTACTGCTTTCTACTAATTAAACATAATGAATCTAAAAATGTGTCATACGTGACTGCATTTATATCAATAATTCCATTATAATTCTCTACTGCTTGTTATCCGTGTTTATCTCTTAACTACGCTAGACTGATGATTTGAAATTGAAAGACACCTCTAGTATGTTTTTTGTTAACTTTTCTTGTTAGTCTCATTTTTACACTTTCATTAAAAAATATCTAAAGTTGGTATCGTTCGTTAATCAATTTGGTTAAGAAGTTAAAAACAAACGTGCAGTCAAATTGACACCATTTCTGTTTCATTGATCCAAACTACCTGCTTTTTAAGCCAGCCGAAACCAATTTTCACCTAATCAAAATAAAATGAGTGACAGACTAAAAATGTGGATTTTCCAGTTGCAAAGCCAATATAAAATGCATATATGATCCATAACAGTCATTTATTTGGTAATGGTTTGAAGCTAAAAGCTGTTGAAATGTGTTCCTTAATGGTCATATTTATTAAATATGGATTGGAAACACCCTTCAAAAACTCAAAATGTAACGCAATCTCGTTGACACCGTCAAATTTTGTTATTTGACACTGACATCATGTCACATTTTACTACGCCCTAATCCCATTGATTTTACTGTCTCAGTTTAAATTTCAACTTGAAACTTGCCGTTTGTGTCCAACCCAAGAAATTAAAATGCATTTTCTCATGTTTTGTAAAACTGTTTTAATTGTCCTCTTTTCCGTGAAAATTGTAAACAGCTTAGAAATCCAATCCAGCTCCGAATCAGTTTCTACGTTCATTTCGAACATGATTTCTGGACTATTTCCACTCTGCAAAATATTTGTTTTACACGGAAGCTTTTCTAGCAATATTGAAAACGTTTCAGAATCCACAGAAAAATTGGAAAGAATTCTGTCGCTATCCGAAATCATTTCAAATTCAGGTGGACTCATAAACTGGAAGTTGGCTGAGCACAGCATGAAAACACGAATTCACAGAGTATCTCGAACTTTCTCCGAAACTTGTCAAGTTGTTCTCCTTTTCCTTCCTGAAGGAATACCTTCACCAAATCATGAGCAAATGCTCAATTTAAGGCTCAACACGCCACTGCTCAATCCAGCCGTAGTGAGAAACGCGGACAAATTCCTGATAATATCGGAACGCTCCTCACTCAAATCCCTTTACGAGCTTGATTTCATTCAGAAACTAAAGTACAAACTGTTCATTACTCAAGGAGAATCTGGAATACAAATCCACCAATTCTGCAAACATTGTCCAATACAGGAAATTGAGTTAAAAATATCAACATCATCATTTCTTTCAGTTTGTAAATTTTTCCCAGATTTCCAGCTCAACTACTTCGGTTTCACGCTCAAGGTCTCTTCCACAGATAAAATGGAAGGTGACCTTGAATTCGCTACGAATCCTTCAACCGGTTTTGTTTACGCAAAAAGAGGCGTTTTCGCATCAGCCTTGAATCACCTCGAATCCGGGCTAAATTTCACCGCAGGTTTATACCGCAGCACAGCAGGAGCCTCACAGGCCATAAAATTCAAAACGGCACGTGGGTAGGCTCAGTAGGGGACGTTTTGAATGGAGAAGCAAGCTTTTGCATGCTCTGCGGAATGTCATACAGCCGTCACTCCATTGTGGAAATTTGCTCACCAGTAACCTACGAATATATCCGGTTCTCAATTGGCCCCGAGAACAAGCTCTACTCTTGGGAAGCAATCTTTTGGCCTTTCCACATCCACCTTTGGCTTGGCATCTGGGTTACAACCATTGTGGCTGCGTTTGTTTGCCATATCATCTTTAAAATTGTGGAAGAGGAAAATAATTCCGATTGGAATATTTGGTCAATTTCACAATACTTTGGGAGAATTTTCATTGAGCAATCGGATGAGCTCCCCATGGGACTTCCACAAAGTATTCGAATCGTTTTGGGATTTTGGCTGCTGTTTGCACTAATTGGAACAACAGTTTATAGAGCAAAAATGGTGACCCTTCTCACTTTCCCCGTGTTTGAGAAAATCCCACTAACTTACCATGAGTTAGCAGAGAGTCAGTATGAAATTGAATTTCATTATTTTCCGAATATTGCATATAATGCGTTTAAATCATCAACGAATCCAACAGTAGTCAAGATTTTCCAGAAGATGGTCAAACAAACCGATCCTGTCAAATGTTTAAAACACACAATGAGCTCAAAATCTGTTTGCATCTTGTTTTCAAGCGTGAATGATGATTTGATCAATAGAAACATGAGCGACAGGTTTGGACAGACGCCTATAAAGCAAAGTACCAACTATGCTTTTATGTTCACACCAGGAATTTCGAGTCAGAAGAAGGCAGATTTTTCTCCCAATTTTCACCGGATTCTCAGCACCTCAATTCAGATGGGGTTGAATGAGTGGTGGCAGAGGTCGGATGCGTATCACCTTCTAAAGAATAAAAATAGTTGGATTAAAACGTTGGGGCAAAGTGGGAATCATTCGGGAGTTTTTAGCTATGAAGGAGAAGATTCGGGGAGTGATCTGCATTTAAAGCATTTGAAAGGAGCTTTTGCCGTGTTAGTTGGAGGTTTGCTAAGTGCTATGGCTGGATTTTTAGTAGAAAATGGTATGAGTATTCGGAAAAATAACTGTGGAAGCTGGGCAAAGCTGAGGACCTTGTGGGTAATCGCTGAGCGTCTCAAAATGGTTCCAAAAAAGGGGTCAAACATCCTGTAACGTTCGTAGCAGCGCAAAAGAAAACGGGACAAAGTGAAACATCGTTTTCTAAAAAATGATCTAAGGGGTTACTTGTGACTGAATAATAAATTACTACCGAACTACAAATATGTTTTTCATTGTTCGTTTATTTTACAACTTGTGCTTGACTAGAACACCATTTGAAAAATTATTTATGGTACTAAAAATTATATTGATGGTAGATGTGACATCACGGCTAACTCAGATTCGTTATCATTATAGAATAAGAAATGACATGAAGCTTTAAAATGGATGCGGAATGATATTGTGCCTTAATAATTATATACAAATCAGTTTAATAAATCCACTATTAACAGAGCTTAATGGTTTCTCCTAATTCACAGTACATCTTTAAAAAACCTGACCTGATAACTATTTCACAGCATTGCCAGACAATTCCAAGCACAATGGTTTTTTTTTAGCTGTCAGCAGCTGTATATTCTGTTGGAACAAATGAACCCTGGCTGTAATTATGTTCCTTATCCGATATAATCCGTATAATATGCAATTATCCAAAAGTGTAAGTATATGCAACAACACGATTTTATGAAAAGTGAAAGTAGCATGCAATGGAAACGTCAGCACTTTGAGAATGTTTCCATAAATTGAGTTGGCCACATCGACAATTTTTGAGTCATCAATCACTTTATTATTCAGTGTCATTTCTGAACACGTAGATTGTCCAAACGTTTTGTTGTGACCGCTTCACTTGCTTTCTCCGTATGCTTGCTGTCAGTTTTGATGCAGTTGATGGTTGAGGGATCTGATAATCGAATTATTAATTATGTGTCTGTAACCGCAATAAATTGCTGTCATTTGTAAAATAAAAAACATTAAAATATATTAACCCATATAAGTTTTATAATACATGTAGAGGTCACTCATTTTAATTATGCAAATAAATATTAATTATCAAAAATTATCCCCGCATTTCGAGTTCCTGTTGAATTTTTTGAATTCTTTTCATCCTCTCGGCCACAATCATAACGCGAGTGAGCGTTTTAAGCTTCTTAATTTTTCTCCTAAACCCTTTCTCCCACACAAACGCAATTGACGCACTAATTAGCCCCACAATCAAGACGGAGAAAGCCCCTTTTAAATGTTTTAAATGGAGAACATCATCAGAGCCTTTAGCATCATAATGGAATACCTTCCCTTTTTCTTCCGGTGAAAGCGACTTGATCCATTTATTCTTCGCTTTCAATAAACTCAACAAATCAGACCGTTCCCACCAAGCATTCAACCCCATCTGCATTGCATTACTCAAAATCCACTTAAAATTCTCGGAAAAATCTGCCTTCTTCTCGTGAAGAACTCCTGGCGTGTACATAAACCCGTAGTTTGGTGACATTTTGATAGGACTTTGTCCAAATTTGTCACTAAAATTCCGATTTTTCAGCTCCTCATAAACACAGCCAAATAGAATGCACCCAGTTCTAGAGCTTTTGATAGTGTTTCCCAAACATTTAATGGGATCGGGTTGCTTACTCATTTTCTCAAAAATTGACATGAAAATCGGGCTCGTTGAGGTTTTAAAGGTGTTATAAGCCACATTTCCAAAATAATGAAATTGAATATCAAATCTGCTCTTGTCCAATTCATCAAAGGTTGTTGGAGAAGGTTCGTAAATGGGAAATGTCATGAATCCCACCATTTTGGCTCTATAAACGGTTGCTCCAATTAAAGCGAAAAGAAGCCAAAATCCCAGAATAATTTTTAAGCTCTGAGAAAGCCCCGTATTTGGAAGGTCATCCGCTTGTTCTATAAATGTTCTGCCAAAGTATTGAGCAACTGTGAAAATATTCCACTTTTGGGTTTGTGGAGCGTTTTGAGATTCAAGTGAAAGTGGAGTATATTCATATTTCAGAATAATGTACGAAAATAAGATAGTTAATCCCGTACAAAAAATCATTCCACACCAGAGCAACCCGTTAAAAGGCCAAAACATTGCTTTCCAACTGTACAATTTTGCAGACGGCCCAATTGCAAAACTGATATATTCGTAGGTTATTGTAGCACATAATTCTATCACAAAATGACGAATATACGTCATTCCGCAAACAAGTCCAAAATCAACTTTCCCATTGTAAACGTCACCAACCGTTCCCAGCCAAGTTCCATTTGGTAGTGGATGTCCAGTTGAGCCACCTCCAGAGCTTCTATACAGCTCATAACTAAAATTTAAACCCGATTGTAAATGAGATAAGGCTGAAGCGTATACTCCCCGTTTTGCAAAATTTTTAAGGGAAATTGGATCCGTTTCAATTTCAAGCAAACCTGAAAGCTTGTCTGTTGCAGAGACTTTGAGCACAATGCCAAAAAAGTTACGTTGGAAATCTGGAAAGTAGTTGAACTCTGGATTCGGGTTTTTCCAATTTAAAATATTTTCTTGAATGGAGCAATGTGAGCAAAACTGATGAAGCGTATTTGTATCTTGAGCAATTAACAATTTGTATTTAAGTTTTTGAATTACGCTTGACCCAAAAAGTGAGCTTGCTTGAGTAGCTTGAGTGAATATAAAATACTTATCGCGATTTCTAAACGTGGATGGAGAAAGCAATGGAAGATTCAGTCTTGCATTCAAAATCGATTCCGAACTTGAGGCAGGTAATCCTTTAGGTAGGAATAGAAAAACAATGTGACAAGTTTCCGAAAGCGTTCTTGAAGGCCGTTGAATAGAACCAGTTTCATTATGTCCTTCCAGCTTCAAACTAGTTATTCCAGCAGATTCAGAAATTATTTTCGGATTAGAAAGAATGTGACGGTGAGACTTCTTCCAGTTTATTGCACTCTCTTCTAGTTTATTCAAGTCATCATAAAATGATAGTAACTTGCAAGTAGGAAATAACATGGATACGAGGTTTGGTATTTGGACTGAATTAAAATATGAGCTTTCACTTTCACAAACTGTGACAAAATGTAAAGAAAAAAGAGAGATTGCAGACCAAAAGATATTTCTTGTCATTGTTTACAAAGTAAAAATACTTTTACTTCACTGACTTTAAAATTTCTTAAAAGTTGCGTAGAGTTAAAGAACTGGCAAATTTACGCCAATGAATGGATGACGTCCAAATCTAAAAAGAGATAACTAAAAAGTAATACGTAAATTTCGTAATGATGACAACTTCATTAGTTTGACGTCGCCAACACGCCTTCAATTATTTCTATCTAGTAAATTAAAAAATGGTTAGTGTGTTGTTTTTTAACGTACAATCCCTGCCTAATGTGACAAGCTAAATTACACTGAATTAAGGAAGGTAACACATGTCAAAACATCTCACTCATATAACTAACCTGACTAATAATGATTTTCTAGTGTATTTGTTGTTCGCTTCTGCTATACGTAGTCAAATGTCAGTCAAGACTCAGCATGCAAATTTTCACGGTAGGAGTGAAATTTAGCACTCCTCGAAGATATTCTAATTTTTCTTCCTGGAGTGTTAATAACACTTCCTTAAAGGCATTCTAAGTTGCCTCCTAGAGTGGAAATTAGCACTAATTTTTACAAATTTCCTTCTGATGTTTTTTGTAACTCGCTTATTTGAGATGTAGCTCAAATAAAACCAGTTTCTGAATCTATAAGATGCATTATGAAGAAACTGTTGTATAAAAATAGCTCTCATGCTAATGTGCACGCTGAGTCCTGACTGAATGAATAAAACGCAGAAAATAAAATCAATAAGTGGGTATTAGCCTGCCAATTTGGATGCTCTTGTCGAATTATGCTTTCAAAACTCAGTTCATTAGCTTTCACCGGTTCTTTCAATTATCAACTTTCTCATCAAGGTATACAGCCAATTAATGGAGAAAATTAGGTAATTTAAAATGCACAACGGAAAACATATCTTTCTCTACCTCTTCCGTTTACTTTGTTAAATTAAATTGGTTCTTCTTTCAAAAGACCTTCGTATCTACCCCATTGAATTGTCGTGCTATACTACTACAACTTTGACTAGTAGTTTAGTGCACTTTAACCCGACTTCCTTGTGGATTCTGAAGACGGTCTACGTAATAAAACAAACTGGTTTCTAACTGGTTATACTATACAAGGACGCTGGCATTATAAATGTTTGTGATTACAAAAGCCATAAAATTTTTAATATGACCTTCAGTAATGTTGGAATGGACTTTTGCTTGTCTATCTGTGATACTTGCAAACCGTGTTTTATAACAATCACGGTAAGTATTTATTTCATATTCGCAGGTTGAGATCTCACTTTGCAGTATTGTATTTAGTTACTAGTTTCGATTATTTTTATTTATAGATTTACCACAATCACAAATCAAGAAGTCATTTACTTTTAAATTATGTTGTAAGTTGGCAATAGGCACATCATGCCTTCATGATTCCTCAAAATTAGATTCGTCGGTTGAAACTCACCGATTATTTAGGTAGGTAAAATTTATAGGTAGAATTCTATTATTATAAATTCCAAACAAATGTCTCAAATCCAATCCAATAATTTACCAAACTTACATATTTACAAACAAATTGTACATTCACATGTCTCCAATACACCTTATGAATGTCCATTTTCTTTATGCTATTTTAAGCTAAGCAAGTCGGAGACTTTGCGAGGTACTTTACATATTAGGTTTGTTAGTGTACCTGAATCTTCACAATATACACAATAAAACATTGAAAAGGAGGCTAAGTTTACAGCTGAAACCCAAACTTGCTTCACACAGTTCTGTACGCACGTACGTAGAATATTTTATTACTCAACATCTCAGTGTTATTGTAGACTTGAGAGTGATAAGTTGCTTGAAAAACAAATCAGTTCTCCGATTCAGAAGCTAACTTAGAAATCCTTCAATTAGTTTCGTTTTTCTAATTTTAAATTCCTAACTTCTGATTTTAATATTAATCACTTTAAAAAATCCATTGCAATTTGGATAGAAATAAAAATGAAGTTAGTTGTTCCAGCTCCAAAATTCCCTCAAGAAATTTTTCCATTGGAGGTAAACAAACAATAAATACTTTGCCTTTTTGAAAACATATACTAATCCTCTTTCTTATGTGTGCTTTTTCAGGTATGGAACATGATATTTCACTGCTTGGAATCTCCTTCTGATGTTGAAACTTGTTACAACACCTGTAAATTATGGCAAGAGCTTTTGAAATCCAAAAGGACAAGCTTCCTTATGCCACAGGTAATTTTTGAATGTATTATTATTGTTACAATTTTCTCTCTGAACAACTAATTAATTAATCCTTCATCTTCTAATTGTTAACAGGTATTTGCCTCGATTTACAACTATTTGACTGTGGAAATAACCCAATTTCATGACTACGATGAAGCTGAGGATGTAGTACTTCCGTACCTTGATACTTTAAAAATGCGCAAGGTATCCCGTTTCTGGAAGGAAGCAGTGGATACTTATTATCAAAATCATTCTTCCCTCAGCGGTGCCCAGTTTCTAGGAAATGAAAACGAAGAGTTTGGCCCGAGAACACGAACGCGCACCCCATTTCGAGACCTGCTGCGTAACTACAAATTCCGAGCTGATAGCATTTCCAAACTGCAAAGTTTTATCGGGAATAATTTTGCATCAGGCAGTAACCCTCTTCTCTGTCGCTATGTTTCGTACGTTGATCACATTGGAAGGTATGACTTTCAGAACACTGGCGGTCGTCGACCATTAGAAGATAAAAACACAAAACAACGAGCTAGAACTTTATTTGTCCAACTGCTAAAATCGTTCGGCTCCCAGATTTCCACTTGTGTATTAGGTTTTCCAAGTCGGACTGGTCGAGCAGAGCTCTACAAACTTGTGCGAAGTTTTCTGGCTCTCATGCCGAATTTGAAATCTTTGAAGATTTCCGTTTCCGGAAAATACGCAAAGCTAGAGGAAGGTTGTTTGAAAACTGAGCTGGAAGCACTTTTGAAGAATAAACCCCTTCCAAATTCAAAGAAACTGAGCGAGATGATATTGTGGAGCGTTCCATTTCCACTTTCCGTTGGGATTTTGACCCAAAATCATCAACTACGCATGTTGTCTATAAAGAAACCCATCCCAAATTACTTTGCTCATGTTCAGCAAATCCAGATGGGGCAGCTTGAGAAATTGATGTTAAAAGTGAGAAAATCTGAACCAATTGATTGGCAACCATTCCAAGAGCTCACTTGGCCAGTTAAAGCTCTAACGCTGAGAATTCGAGGAGAAAAGTTGGAAAGAATTTTTCAAGCTGTGTCAGCATTTCGTCCGACACTTGAGCAGCTAAACCTTAGCCATGACAATGTGAAAGAAAACAGCCAAACTCTACAAAATCTGAGATTGCAGCTGCCAAATCTGAAGAAGTTTGAGTTACGACTTCAATTTCCACTTGACTCCATCAATTTTCTGGAGGGCTGTGCTTCTCTCGAAGAAATGGAAGTTGAAGTGTACCGCAGAATTCGTAGTACTTCAAACCCTAATGATAGGAATAGGGATTCTATATTGAATGCAGTTGAACTTCAAACTTGTAGGGATATTGTGCACAATTCAGAAGCTTGGAAAGTGCTTCCAGCGTTACAAGTCATTAAAATCAAACCTATGTGTGTGGAAAGACATTTTCCTATTGGAAATAAATACGGAATTGCTGAGATTGGGATGCAACATGTTATACACCCACACAAAGAAAGTGGTTGTGAAGCATGCGGCAAATCATAAGGTTTATTATTCTAAACAATTTTCTCTCTTAAAGTTGGGGTTTTATGTATTTGTTAGTTTTATTCAATGTAGTTCTTGTTCTAAGTAATAATTTGTCAACTGATATATTAATTTTTTCTCTCGATAAATCAATAATAAACAGATAAGTTTAATTAGTTTGATAACTCACCTGTTGTTTTTCAATTTTTTGCATATATTTTCCACAGTACAGCCTGATATATTTTAGGACTGTATTTTGTCGATATTTGGTATGGTTTGAGCATTAGTATATACCATTTAATAAAATATTTCAAAGTATGTAAGATAGAAACGAACTGTATAAGTTGTAAGAAATTATGTTGGAAAACTAAAGGGAAGTTTTTTATACTAATCCTTAAAAATATCAAAAAACCTATTTATACGCCAACCCTATATTCTAAAACTAATCTTGGGTTATGGAAGCTGTAGATAATAGATATATGTACAAAGTAAGTACTTCTAAGTACCTGTGTGAAAAGCTTACCTATTGATCATGCCATTTACTATCATACGCATAAGGTAATGTTACCCATGAACAAACCGCGTCTAAACTTTCTTTACTTGTCTGTAACAAGAAAGTATATACACCATTCTTTTGTCGAGCTCGCGTTCCTTTCTAAGGTACCTCAGCAACCCTGTATCTTGCTTACTTTTAAAACCAAGTTAATGAATTTTGTAATAGGAAAACATTTTATACAAGGTAAGGCAAGTTCTTTAGCTAATCCTCAAATGTAGTCTTGAATTGTGAGAATGTGAGAGGTCCAAACCCCAGGTTTTTTTTTAAATTTCAGACTTATTAAAACAGATGCTTGAGTTACGTAAAATGTATGTTTTTCATCATGCATTCGGTCACGTAGTCAGCCCATTGTCCTTGCTGAATATTCAGTCCTCCAAAACCAGTGCCAACGCCAACAACAACATTGATTAAAAATTAGCTCCTTGAAACCAGTTTATACAAATCTACAAAAAGCCCCTTTGCACCGAAATAATAAGAATTATTTCCTTTTTTTCAATATTTAATTTTACATTAGTTCACACTATAAACCAAATGGATTTCTTTGTCCCAGTTGCAAAATCCCCTGAAGAAATTTTTCCGTTGGAGGTAACCTATAAAATCAGCATATAATTTTCTAATCTCATATTTTCAGTTTTAATTACAACTTTTCTATTCCCTTCAGGTATGGGGTCTGATATTAGATAATTTGAAATCTGGAGCTGACTTAGGGAACTGTTACAGGACTTGTCAAGCCTTTGCTTCACTTCTTAAAGCCAAAACGAACAACTTTTCTCATGCTAGAGGTAATTAATTGTTTTTAAAAAAATAACCAGTAAAACTCTAATATAATTTTCAGTACTTTTTAATCGATGATATTACAAATTTGTATGTATATCAGGTATTCCCAGTACTTTGCAAATACTTGGAGCAGTTAGACGAAGAGGAGAAAAAAATGAAACTACTGAAGATGATGATGAAGAAGAAGCTACAAACACTGTTATCAAACTGCGCCTCGTATCCCAATCATGGAAAGAGTCTGTAGATAACTTCTATCAAAATCATCCCGGACGCACAGACATAATTTATGACGTTGAAAACGGGGAGGTTAACACAATGAATCTAATGTACCATTTTAATGTTGTTAGTTTGGCTAAACTTGACAGCTTCGCTAGCAAGAACTTTCCTTCAGACAGCAACCCATTTGTCACTCGCTACGTCGGATTAAACGACACAGTGATGGAAACTTCTAACCCGTTTTGGAGGAAACAACTTCAAAAAGATCTCCATCGCCGATTTAGAAGGATGTTGAAGGCCTCTGGCTCACAGATTTGGCACTGCACTCTGCGCCTCACTAGTTTCAAAAGTGAAGCAAGCTTGTACAAACGTGTGAAATATTATTTCTCACTCTTGCCTAATTTGAGGTCGTTGGAACTTTGTGTTTCTGGGATTGAAGAACGGAAAGGGTTCTTTGCAAAAGAGCCTGTTCCTAAGTTGTTGCACCTGAGCAAAATTACTATGAAAGATGTGCCGGTTTCTGTTTCTGCTGGGATTCTGAGGGGAAATGAGCAATTGAGAAGTTGTCTATTGAAAAAACTCGGATGGTCTGCTCATTCTTCCAGATTCAATTGTGAATGTAGAGACTAGCAAAATTGAGGAAGTGAGTTTGGTTCCGAGTTCAAAAATGATATTCGTCAGCTACAAAAAGCAAATTGGCCTTTAAAGTTTATTCAATTATATTTGAAAAAAAGGGAAAATAGCAACTGCATTTCAGGCTGTTTCAGCATTCAAGGTTCATCTGGAGCATTTAATACTCAATCATGACAATATCAATGAGGACATTATGCAGCTGCAAACGCTGAGGTTAGACCTGCCAAATTTGAAGAAATTTGAACTTTGTATGTACTTCAAACTCAGGACAATTGATTTTCTGGCCGAGTGTACTGCGCTAGAAGAGTTGGACTTGAGAATACGTGTGTTTATTATCGACGATGAATTAAACGGCAGTTCTTCCATGAATGAGGAAGTTTCCGCTTCCTTAATCCAATTCAAAGGTTATTTCAATTGTATGCACACTTCCAATATCTGGAAGCTGCTTCCAAAGTTACAATCAATCAAGATTATAACTGCTGGAAAAAAGATTCCAGGTGAAAATATGGCTCTCGGAAGAAACCACAGGTTTACGAGACGTCAGCATGAAAAATATTGTTTCATGCTTGCTAGTGCCCAGATTTAGTTGTTATTATGAAATTTGATTTTTATACTTTTTATACTTTAAAATCATAGTAAACAAAACATCATGCCGGGCCACAGTGTATTGTCCTTGGATATTTTTTGTAAATTGTTTATTTTAATGCAAATTCAAGTTTGATGATACTCCAATGCGACAGTTCAAAAATGTTTGTAAATTTATAGTATTGTATTCAAATTTTATTTTTAGTTTTATTTTCTTACCGATTACTGTTCCGCTTGGCATTGTACAAGGGCAATAGCGTTAACTATACATTTTAAAGATATGACGAAAAATTTAAGTGGGGATTTATTTTTGCTGCCTGTTATCATTAACAGTGAGGAGACAGTTCAAACTTTATGAACTACAAGCAAAGATTCAAAGGAATAAATTTGACGCACATATAAAACATTAACAAAATATGATACGTTTTCACAATCAGTATATTTCCTCCTCTTAGATAAGTTAGTTGTTGTTGTTGATTCATGAAAACGATTATGTCGATTTTAAATCGGCTCTTGTGGCACTACTATCATGGTAAATAAAATTGATATTGACTTCAGCATCCAAATTTAGATATGTTTTAAACGCGTAACAAGCACGTAGTCATGATTTCCTTTAAAGGATGATATCTGTACACTATGAGCATTGTGTTACTGAACTGCAAGCTGTTGGGCTCAATAACTGATTTGTATGCTATTTGATTCTTAAGTAGCAATATTTATTTAAATTATATTTTCAAACATATTTTGGACATATTGTGTAGTATATCTTAGCTTTTCTTATATATTGAAAAATGATTCCTGTTCACATCCATTTCTTAGGAATTCATATTTACACTTGTAATAATTTCTGTATAATTAGTTTTTATAATTTATAATTTTAGTTTTTGCATTCAAACATAATTTTAAAATTAAACAATATTTAAAAACAAGGTTTACAGAATAGTGGACACCGTAGAAGTTTTTAAGACCATTAACATATGAGTTTGACCTAGTAGTGTTAATTAATTGTCTGCCTACTCTATAAGTTGCACGACTGCACATACCTGATGTGGCTCAAATGAAATTATAGTTTAAAAATCTATCTCTTCGTGTCCCGTTATACTACATAAAAATTTGTAACTACTTGCTTAAAGCACTAATAAAATTGTTTAAAAAATTAATTTTAATAATTCATACAAATTCAGATGGTTTCTTGAAAAGCATTTTTTAATTACAATGAAATACAACTCCCAAACTTAATGCTTAAACGCATTTTTCTATCGTGTTCTATGAACTGCTTTGGCCTTCTCATATTTTTCGTATTGACGCCTGGTGGACCTATACTTAATTTCTTCAACCGTATCCCAAATGGTTTTTATTCCATGGTTAATTTTTATCAGTTGGAGCATTGGAAGTAGTTCCCAAACATTGGACATATGCATGGAGGTGAAGCAATCGTTAAATTGAATTATTGGGACTGCCCATCTTCATTATCTTCTTGAAGAAAAGCTTCATCTCCGTTTTCTTCTTTTTGGTTGGAAGTAACAATACAAAATTCAAGTTCGTCAAGAGCTGCACACCCACAGAAAGTCAATCGTTTTGAGCTCGAAATTTATCTCCAGTTTGAGTTTCTTAAGGTTTGGCATTTCCAATCTAAGTTCCTTGAGTTGACGATTATCTTCAACGGATCTCCCGTTACTCAAATTCAAAATTTCCAAAGTATTCTTGAAAGCTGATGCTAATATAAAAGCAGAGGCCAATTTATCCTCCTTCGCATTCAGAAAAAGGTCTTTCAAGGGCCAAGTTAGCCTTGGCATCTGCATCAATCCAATGTAGAGTTTGTAGACAAAGCCAGCTTCTCAAGGTGTAGGGACTCGATATTCGAAATCGAATCTGGAACAGTACCCATTGGATAAGAGAGTGATAACTTTCCAACCTGTTCATTTCTCGTTAGGATCCCGATATTCAGAGGGAAAGGTACTTCGGTCATGTACAATGTTGTAAGATGTTCCAACTTTGGAAATGGCTGTTTTTGGAGCAAAGTCACTAGCTGGTTTGCGGAAGTAGCTCTCCCTTTCTTCTTGATATTGATGCAGCCAATGTTCAAAGACCTCAAATTAGGCATTAAAGTAAGGTAGCTCCAAACAAGTTTGTACAGCTGAGTCAAAGTAATATCGTATGCAAATTGCAAACCGCAGGTCCAAATATGGGAACCAAACCGCTCCAAAAGTTTCTTGAATTGAGTTTGAAGTCGCTTTGGTACCCACCTTTCCGGGTAGTCCATATCAACACTAAATTTGACATAGCGGGTAATAAATGGGGAGGAATCTGGTGAGAAATTCTTGGCTACCAGATATTCCAGCTTTGAAATATTTTCCACGTTGAAGTGGTACGGAAGAAAGCTAAATGGCTCAAAACCATAGTTGCGGATAAACTCGTCTTTGCGGTTTTCAAATCCGATGTCATGATGTCCAGGGTGAGTTTGAAAATAAGCATCAACAGACTCCTTCCAAGCTCGAGAGACGAGCCTTATTTTGCGAACCTCAGCTTTCTCTTCTTCATCACTTTCTTCGTCGTCATCATCGTCATCATGACTTTCTTCGTCGGCATCATGACTTTCTTCGTCGTCATCATCATCATCACTTGCTTCGTCGTCATCATCATCATGACTTTCTTCGTCGTCATCATCATCATCACTTGCTTCGTCTTCTTCCTTTTCATTGTCAGTCTGAAGGTACCCATTTTTATAAAGAATGGGAAACACCTAAAAAGCATTAAAATTTTGAAATAAGTTGCAATACTTATTTATGAAATATTTACCTCTTTAGATCTCAGACTATTACCTCCAACATTAGGAATGTTGTCCTTTTCGGCATCAAAAGCTCAGCCAGTGTCTGACAGGTTTTGGAGCAATTTAGCAAATCAGATGGGGAAACCAGGTTGTTGAAAATCATGACCCATACCTTTCGCAAACAGTTATGAACGTTATGAAGGTATTAATTTTATGAAAGTTTAGTCATACTTGTAATTTATCACGCTAACTGAAAATTTTCAAGATTAATACATGCTTGAAATTATTTACCTCGCGGGGAAATACCTCCTCTGCAAGTTTCGGAACTAGGACTGCGGGATCCATTGCCGGTTTTGGCAGTTGAAAAGGGCAGTGGTTAAAAATTTCAATTGAGTAATGTGAATTAGTTTTTCAAATTACGAAATAAATATTTCGAGTTGAAATGAGTTGTATCCTTAAGCTAGTTTTGTATACGTGTAAATGGGCTTATAAGCATATATGCTTGTCGTATATGTTCTCTACACTATAGCATTAGATTTGTATACAGTATTGTATAAGCACGACCGACTGCTATTCAGCTACTCAAGGCTTTAAGCTTGGGTTTTACCGCTGACAAATTTGCCTAAGGCTGAGATGAGACAATTATACTCTTGAACTTGTTGTATCTAAATGAAAGACGTAGCAAATAGAAATTAATGAATGATGCCTGTTTAGGGAAGCTTTAATCAACTATTTGAGATTTATATTCAAACAATCATTTAACTTTAAACGTGTGTTGTTTTTAATTGGATACTTCTTTCATTTCATTTAATAATTGAAGACTTGAGTAGAAAGTCATTACTATTATAGATTTCTTAAATTTTATTACTGGAATTCATTAAAACGATTATGTCAATTTTAAATAGGCTCTTGAACAAGCACTATCATGGTAAATAAAATGGATATCTTCAGTATTCAAACTTAGTAAAAAGCAGGAAATACGTTGCGATTAAGATATGTTTTAAACTTGTAACAGACATGTAGTCATGATGATTTCCTTGAAAGGATGATATTGTACTTTATGCACATTGTGTAACTGAACTGCAAGTTTTTGGGCTCAATAACTGATTTGTATGTTATTTGTTGTGTAAATAGCAATATGTACTTTAATAATTTTCTCTAACATATTTTTGACATATTGTGTAGTACATCCTAGCTTCTTTTATATATAGAAAAATGATTCATGTTCACATCCATGTCTTTGTAATTCGTACTCTTGTAATATTGTCTGTCTAATTACATTTTATTTTTTGCATGCAAACATAATATAACCTACATTTGAATATTTGTTGAACAATGTTTACAGAATGGTTCTTTGTTGACACCGTAAACACTTTTAAGACCTCTCCTGTCTACACTTTAAGTTGCACGACTGTGCGTTTCTCATGTCAAACGAAATTAAAGTTTAAGAATCTATCCCTTCTGACGTGTGTGCCATTACACTACATTTTGAAACTAAAACTACTTATTTAAAACTATTTGAAACTACTTATTTAAAGCACTATTAAAATCGTTTTACAAATTAATTTTAATAATTCATGCAAAAATTAATATTAGGATTTTAAAATTAAAATGTAATAAAACTCCAAAACTTAACACCTACACGTTTTCTTCTATCGTATTCTATAGAGCTGCTTTGGCCTTCTCATATTTTTCATGTTGACGCCTGGTGAACCTATACTTAATTTCTAGAAACGTACCATCAACAGTTACTTTTCCACCTGCGTCAATTTTTATCAGTTGGAGCATTGGAAGTAGCTCCCAAATATTGGACCTATGCATAGAGGTGAAGCAATCGTCAAATTGAATAATTGGAACTGCCTCATCTTCTGGAAGACTGGCTTCATCTCCGTCTTCTTCTTCTTCGTTGGATGGCAAAATACAAAATTCTATTTCCTGAATAGCTCCACATCCCACAAGAAAATCAATCGTTTTGAGCTCGAAATTTATTGCCAGTTTGAGTTTCTTAAGCTTTGGCATTTCCAACCTGAGTTCCTTGAGTTGACGATTATCTTCCCCGCAACTCCAGTGAGTCAGATTCAAAATTTCCAACGTATTACTGAAAGTTGACGCTGTCGCGAAAACTGTAGCCCATTCATCATCCCTGAGATCCAAATCAAGGGCTTTCAAGGGCCAAGTTAGCTTCTGCATCAAATCCACTTTAGAGTATGAAATCAGAGCCAGCTCCTCAAGATGTAGGGACTCAACATTCGCAATCGAGTCTAGAACAGGGACTTTCATATCAGCGAGTGCTAACTTTCCAACCTGTTCACTTCTCGTTAGGATCCCGACATTCAGAGGGAAAGGTACTCCGACCATGTACAAAGTTGTAAGATGTTCCAACTTTGGAAATGGTTGTTTTTGGAGCAACGCCTCTAGCTGTTTTGAAGAAGTAGCTCTCACCTTCTTCTTGATATTGACGCAGGAAACTTCCAAAGATCTCAAATTAGGCATTAGAATAAGGTAGCTCCGCACAAGTTTGTATAGCTGAGTCAAAGTAATATCAAATGCGAAATACAAACCGCAGGTCCAAATATAGGATCCGAAGCGCTCCAAAAGTTTCTTGAATTGAGTTTGAAGTCGCTTCGGTATCCACCTTTGCGGGTAGTCCATATCAACGCTAAATTTCACATAGCGGGTAATAAATGGGGAGAAACCTGGGGGGAAAGGTTTGACCACCAAACTTTCCAGTTTTGAAATATTTTCCTCGTCGAAGTCGTACGGAAGAAAGGAAAATGGCTCAGGATCATGGTTGTATCCATTGTCGTCTTTGCAGTTGTCGAATCCAATGTCATGATGTCCAGGATGATTTTGAAAGTAAACATCAACCGACTCCTTCCAAGCTCGAGAAACGAGCCTTATTTTGCAAACCTCAGCGTTCTCCTCTTCTTCATAATCATCATCATCACTTTCTTCGTCGTCGTCATCATCATCTTCCTCATCATCGTCAGTCTTCAAATACCCATTTTTATAAAGAATGGGAAACACCTAAAAAGCATTAAATTTTTGAAATAAGTTGCAATACTTCGTTATGAAATATTAGCCTCTTTAAATCTCAGACTATTACCTTCAACATAAGGAATGTTGTCCTTTTCTGATTCAGAAGTTCAGCCAGTTTCTTACACGTTTTGGACAAATTTAGCAAATCAGATGGGGAATCCAGGTTATTCGAAATCATGCCCCACACCTTTCACAAACATAAAAGTATCAATTATATAAATTTTGGATCCTACTTGTAAATTATCACGCTAACTCAAATTTAATAAAATAATAAATACACACTTGAAATTACTTACCACGAGGGGAAATACCTCCTCTGCACATTTCGGAGCTAGTATTGCGGGATCCATTGATGTTTTTGGCAGTTGAAAAGAGCAGTGGTTAAAAAACTTTCAATTAAATAATGTAAAATTTGTTATTAAAATAACGGAATTTTTTAGTGTTGGAATGAGTTTATATCAAATGTGTAAATGAACTAATAAACATATATATTTGTCGTATATGTTCTCTACACTATAGCATTCTATTTGGAATACACTATTGTATAAGTAAGACCGACTGCTATTCTGTAACTCAAGGCTTAAGTCTTGAGTTTTACCGCCGACAAGTTTCCCCAAGACTGAAAAGAGACAATTATACTCTCAACAACTTGTTGTAGCTAAATGAAAAACAATGCAAATATAAATGAATGAATGATTCCTGTTTAGGGAAGCCTTAATCAAACAATTATTGAACTTTAAACTAGTGTTGGAAATAGGTTACTACTCCATTTTCATTTATTATTCGAAGACTTGAGTAGAAAGTCATTACTAGAGTTGTTCATTCTATGTAAATACATATTTTTCCAGCGTTATCTGACTGAAGCCAAACTTTGTATGAGTATGTTTCATCACAAATGGAGCATTTTAAGCCCATGTTGAAATTACATATTTTACATATTTTGATGTTTTCCTACATATTACATATGTAGTTACATATTTTGCTATTTTTCTTGATTTTGACCGTTATTTTGTTAATTTTGGCCATTTTTTCCATGATTTTTCATCTTTACATTAGACAAAACTATCAATTTTTTGTCTTGTCTGTCTGTCTTGAACTATGAAACTTGCGTGTATCTTCTAAACCATTGACTTTAGGGTCGATTTAAGTTAGAAACGTCCCGTGAAACATAAAAGGAAGTTCATTTCTGTCGAAAACTAATTTTTGAAGTCAAGTTTTGCACATTTTTTGCGATTTTGACTACATATTTAACTACACATTT
Organism: Orchesella cincta; assembly: GCA_001718145.1. Lineage (NCBI taxonomy): Eukaryota > Metazoa > Arthropoda > Collembola > Entomobryomorpha > Orchesellidae > Orchesella > Orchesella cincta. Next base: position 36,773 of record LJIJ01001273.1, read on the forward strand.
TGGCTTTTTAACCACATATTTACATACATATTTTGGCCATTTTAACTACATAGAATGAACAACTCTAGTCATTACTATTATAGATTTCTAAATTTTATTAGTTCATTATTACAGTTGTCATATAGGTTAATGTCTAATTGCGTGACGTTTAAAAAATCATGATTCGTTAGATAAAGCTGATAGATAACAATATATCGTCGTATATTGAAGTGTATTCTAAACAAACACTTACGTACCAGATAAATAATAAAAAATCAAAACCAATTATGTATAGGAAATTATATATTTATCTACTTAAACATAGTGTGCATAATTTAGTAGGCCATGATTCCATAATAGAATCACCATATTTGTAAACAAATACAAAATCAATTTCACGTTCAAACTATACAGTGGTATATCAAATGTTTGAATCCATATATCTCTCACTGTTAGACACCAAAATTACTTGTACGCATTGAACATTTTCTAAATGAAGTTTCCTGCATCATGTTCCAAATTTTATGGACTTTCTTATGACATACTACTTAACTCTATATCTTTAGTTAATTTCCTACAGTAGCCAAAAGTATGCCGTGCCATCGAAAATTTGACGTCCAAAAGTTTGCATCCATTTGCAGTTTTCATAAATAATAACATTTAGTGAGCGATTCTTTTGTGGTAATTACTATTTCAAGCCTTCAGGGCATTGAAGACACCAAAACCTAGTGCTAAGTACCTGTTTTGACACCGCACAAGTAGAACATGGGGGCTGAATGGCATGGCATATCAAACCATATTGTAACGTCTTTCAATTGAAGCCAATGTTTGAAATTAGATGGTTTGATGGTTCATGTGGTACCAAAATTGAAGAAAACCATAATAAAAATTCTACAAAAACTACAGTCCATTTAGTAGCACCTTCAAATGAGCTCCCAAATTGTCAAATCAGCACCAGCCCTCAATGGGGTTGGGAACTACTTTTGACTATAACTTTCGAAATCCGTGTGGCAAAAACGTCAAAGTAGGCTTAGAAGAAAGCCCGGAATCTGTTAAACACATTCAACATAACATTAAGTTAGTATCTACCGAATCTTGGTCTCTGTGGGCCATGCAACGTCTGAACAACCTTATAACTGTGAAGTTCAATATCGGCACCATTTTATAACGAGCTCTGAGGAATTAAATTCAATTTCCAGCGTCTTTCAAATGTCGAAAACAATAACACGCTTCATTCACATATTTTTAATATGATATTTAACAAAAGCAGTTGTGTTACAGTTATGTATTCGATGCGGGGCTAAGGGGGTGAAACCTAGACTCAACTTCACTCAACTTTTCAGAAGTTGCATGGCCCACAGAGACCACAATTCGGTAGATACTAACTTAATGTTATGTTGAATGTGTTTAACAGATTCCGGGCTTTCTTCTAAGCCTACTTTGACGTTTTTGCCACACGGATTTCGAAAGTTATAGTCAAAACTAGTTCCCAACCCCATTGAGGGCTGGTGCTGATTTGACAAATTTGGGAGCTCATTTGAAGGTGCTACTAAATGGACTGTAGTTTTTCCGTAGAATCTGTTTTATTATGGTTTTTCTTCAATTTTGGTACCACATGAACCATCAAACCATCTAATTTCAAACATTGGCTTCAATTGAAAGACGTTACAATATGGTTTGATATGCCATGCCATTCAGCCCCCATGTTCTACTTGTGCGGTGTCAAAACAGGTACTTAGCACTAGGGTTTGGTGTCCTCAATGCCCTGAAGGCTTGAAATAGTAATTACCACAAAAGAATCGCTCACTAAATGTTATTATTTATGAAAACTGCAAATGGATGCAAACTTTTGGACGTCAAATTTTCGATGGCACGGCATACTTTTGGCTACTGTAGGAAATTAACTAAAGATATAGAGTTAAGTAGTATGTCAAAGAAAGTCCATAAAATTTGGAACATGATGCAGGAAACTTCATTTAGAAAATGTTCAATGCGTACAAGTAATTTTGGTGTCTAACAGTGAGAGATACTATTGGATTCAAACATTTTGATATAACCACTGTATTACGTATGGTGGACTTTTTCAGAAATTTAATACCACTTACTCCCCTTCTCGGCTGCTGATCCCACTCACCTATTCATTATTATTGCCCCCTATGATACGGTTCACAACCAATGATTTAGTTTTGTATATTGTTCTTATATTACAAACTCTATAACAATTCTAACCATAAGGATAGCGCAGGATATTCCTCCTAGTTTGAATCTCGATTGGTTGTAGCTTTGAAAGAAGCTCCCAAATATTGGACGTTTGCATATATTTGAAATAGCCTTTGAATTGAATCAAGGAATTTGAAACATCCTCCTTAAGAGAAGAACTGTCGTTGGATTCCTCCTCATTCGAATAAAGTATACTCAAGACGATCTTTTCAAGCGCGGTGTGATTAACGACAAAATTGATTTTCTTGAGTTCAAAACCCATCCAGATCTTACCTCAGCGTTTGCAGCAGCAAAGTAAAGCTGTTACGGTTCTCGCAGAAAAGTATATTTAATACGGACAACGTGTTGATCAAGCAAACGTAACTGATTGCGTAAGAACCACTTAACATGCTTTTAAAAGTAAGCACAAGCTAAATGCAAAGTTTGTGAGGTGCTCTTGAACGAAACTTCACAAAGAAGTGGAGTATATAGCTGCAGTTGGTTTCTGAGGAAGAATAACGTATAGGCATGACTAAAGTTGAAAAGACCAGAGCTAGAGTTCTTTGTATGAATTGGATACCTACGCATACTTCATTCATGTGTGCTTCTACAACACTTGTGAATGTTAACACTTTTTGGAGTTACTTTTTATTTTGGTATATGACATCATTGATACGCTGCAACGATTTCCTGCGAACGAGTATAACTTACTTTTAATATAAACGGTGTGATTGTATTTGAACACACGATAAGGGTTGTAATGATAACAGAAACGTAACAGAATGTTAACATCAAACTTGCAATTAAATTGAAGGGGTGCATTGCTTTCTAGTATATTAACGTTTTACATTACATAGATTATATATGAACTTTGACCTGAAGTATTGTAAATTATTAGCATTCAGGGATGAGATCAGTAAAATTAAATTTACCCTGTAATTATCTAAAGGTTCCAACCAAACTACATCAGGAGCAAAGAAACAGTTTGATCCAAGCAAAACTTTAATATTTAATGGCTGTCAATTTCTCAAAATAGTTATTAGCTCCAAGGTTTACCTTCAGAGTGGGAAAAGACAGCATAAGCCTGCTCAACCACTTTCTTTCTCGACTCAGACTTTTTTCTTGAAGTCGTTTTCTCATGAGTTCTTTATAAAGTTTGGATTCCTCAAAAAGTTTTGCATACACAGAAACAAAAAGTACCATCACAAAAGCGCAACAAACAGAAAAATAAGTAAAACATGCAAGTTGTGGCATTGACAAATCCGACCCCACACCAATTACAGCGTAGCTGGTAAATATAATAAAAAATGTAATATCTTGCAACCAAACGACGATAAAAGTTTCCTGAGATGAATTATAAATACGATTCAAAATTTGCAGTTGCCTATAAAGCAATATACAAGGATTGATGTGAACTTTCATTGAGTTTCTTATATAGCGCAAATGCCGAGTCAAACAGCAGCATTGTAAGAACGACATAACAAAAAGTTGAAAAATGCATCTGCCCATAATATCCATGATAAGCCAACCGTAAATTAAATTCAGAATCGCTAAATAGGCTGAAGATCCAAAACTCCAATGATTTTCCCCATGGTTTGAGCACTCTGGCAGAAATGTCCATCCAGTTGTGGCAGATGTACAAGGGTTAAACCACCGAATGAGCGGAGTCAGTATTGCAGCTGCTGGAGCTGCGGGTAAGAGTGCAACAAACGTTATTTGGATGCGCAATTTGTCCATCCGTTCAACTTCAGGTTTTAGTTTCCAATCTAGAAAATATTGGAAACAAAAAATAATAGCAAGAATTCGGCATTAAAATGCAGAGAATTGCCTCTTCACCTTTCAGTTGGTACTCGAATTGGAGAAAGTAGTTGAATAGCTCCGCTAGATCTTCCCTTTTCCACATAATAATGCATGCCTGTAATAACACGGATGACCAGCAATTTCCAAAAACAACGCTTTCCAAAACTGTAACAAGTGGCTCATCCCTACTTGTGTAAATAATATGAAACCAAAGGAGCCCCACGAATATGCCCATGAGAAGGGTGTTCATCCACAATTTCTGTACCTGTTTTTGGGAACAAACGAACAGTTTTGGTTTCGGGTTGGTCCTTAAAGTAAATACTGATAAACCACAAAACTGCTGCTGCTTTAAATGCAGAGTGACGTATTTAATAAAATTTCCGTGAATGAGCATTTTTGCAAGATGATTTTTAAGTTTCTGGTCAGGTGTAAAATTTAAGCGATAATGTGGTTTATCAAGAGCAATTTGCGGAGTGACTTTGCTTCAAATACCGTTGCTGAAATGCTACTTCCAGTAACCTTGTGTAGGGAATTAAAAATGAATTATTGGAGTAACAAACAATTATATCAAATGTTTATGAAAATAGAAAACCAAAATTTATTTGACAAGTTTGATACGAACATAAAATACAAACGTTCAATCCAATTCCAATATAAAGTACAAATATTTAATCCAATTCAAACATAAAAAGCAAACTTATAAACCAATTCAAATATAAGAAGCAACCGTTCAATCCAAATTCAAACATGTAAAAACAAAAAAATTCATCCTAAATCAGTATTACCTAACAATATGAGCTGTAACCATAAAGTATATATAAACTTTAAATTTACGGGTTGCAGGGATGATACGTATATGCGTTGCTATGTAATATACGAAGAGCAAAATGTGTGGGCCCATAATCCCCCATGTTATTGCGACTACGTTGTCCGCTTTTGCTGCAATATGCTCGTGTGGAGTAATGACAATCTTCTCTTAATCACAGCGGTTCACATTCATCCATCGTGTGGTTTCCTGGTTGTGTCATTCCACAGTTCTCCCCTTTCAATGTGCCCACGAAGAATAGTAGAGCGGGGGAAGGGAAGACTCACAGTCTGGTTGGCGGAGTTCCTTCAGGACGCACGTCGATGTTGAACAGTTAATTTCTATTTCTCCAACAAAATATTTGAAGTCGCGATGCGTTGGATTTCAACAGAACTGTTGAGAACTCTACTCCGATTTCCTGTAAGATCCATGTCATCGCCCAATCACATAATTTTCATCCAGTTTCAGTGTCATCTTAAGAATATGGTGGATGGATTGTGAAGTGGATTCATATTGCTGCCAAAATTCATCAGATTTAATTGCGAATGAACCCTTTACTGACTTCCAAATTCGCTCATCCAAATAGGCGCTCAATTAGGGAAATATTTCGCTGAGCATCACGAACGAGTTGACAGACATAATTGAGGTTTGTGTTGGATGCGTTTTCATGACATATGCAAGACCAGTAATTCCCAGAAGGTTAAGAGAGGGGGCTGAGTACTAGGTAAATCCAATCTGTTGCGATTCCCACTTTGCCCCGAAGCCCCCAATTGACTGTGGTGGCTGAAAGCCCAATGTAATGTCTATAGGGGGCCAATTTATCTTCCAAAAGGTTTCCAGCAGAGTGATTACACTGGTCAGGTGTGTCAAGAAGTGCTGCCATGACAAAAACAGAACAAAGTGCTCAAGTTTGAGATATTTCGTCAATTCCTGGAGGTTCAGGCTTCCATTCCATTGGTGTTGAAAGTTCAGCTCAACTTTGGTTGGTAATCAAACAATCAGCAAGGATGCCAGCCGCGTGCATTACCCACTTCAGTTGGGGACGTCATATCTCTACCATCTTGGTTTGAATTAGCTCCTTCTCACTGTTCATAGTTTCCAACGTCAAGCTGAACAGGAATGACATTTGCTCCAGTAGAGTTCATTTCATTTATCCTCCTCTAAATGGAAGCTTTTGATGTGCTCCTAACAGCAAGAACTACGTGTTTCGACTCTGCAATTTTCTTTTGCTCATCTTGCGGTTGGGCGTTTCATCCGAATCAGAATCTTTACGGATCCTCTTCCAATAGTTCTACGTCAAGAGGCTGCACTCTTCTATTTCTGGCTCCGCCTTGTTTCTTTGCCTTTCCTGTTTCCAACTGGGACCAGCCCCATTACCGCTACCATCCCTCTGAATTTCAGCGACCAATTCCAACGCTGGACGATAAGGTTTGCTGCTTTTAACTTCCAGAACTCAAAACCGCTTCACTTCACGCGCTTCCGCTGGTTATTGTGGGAAAGGCCATTATTTTTGAAAGACGAAACGGAAACTGTCATTTGTAAACCCTTGGTTCCAAATGCACCTACACATTTTTTTATAGATGGAATGAAGTACGTGTGATTTTATTATGCGGTTTGTGTGGCATATAATGGAATGCATGTGTAAACGTCAGCTGAATACAACTCAACTCAACGCCGCCGCAGCTACTGACGGATTGTAAAATATTTTCCCTAAGCAATCATCAACGTCAACATCACAGACATGATATCTTCCACCATCCCATCGTCCTTTTCTATTTGCAAATTTTCCTGCAAAAATTTCTTCACAGCCGCAGCCACTTTGGAAGTCAACACCTCAATCACCTCCACATTCTCAATTGTATACGGGACTTCCGCCAACTTTTCAAAAGGTTCCGTTCCCATCAGCTCGTGGGAAGTAAAAACTTGCACTTGCAGAAACTTGCGTTTACTTGCACCCTATAATACCAAAATCTGACATCATGTCGCAATTATTTTATACGATTTGCATTGAAATGTAGTAAAAACAATAGATTGGAGACTGTACTACACACCATATACCATTTATTACACTGTAATTCATTTATCACATAAAGATGTTCCTTTTTGGAAAGGTGAAACTTTGCCTTTTTCTCGTATAAATATCATGCATGTCTCTTACAAAAAAAATGAAAAAAAATGAATCAAGACCACTCTCAAAATCACAGTTGCTGTTAAATCTACAATTGTAATAAATCTGGATAATATTTTCAGAGAATAATTATTAAACTGGAATTAAAATAGTCTATATAATCAATATTTATATAGATAATGAAATTAATTTGTTATTTAGGATAAAAATTAGTCAACTCTCGAATAATAAATTGATACAAATCATGTTGTAATTTTCCCACATCATTTGGATCCGCATCCGGAACTTCATCTAAATAGGGAGAAACAATCGGCCCAACTTTTGCATATAATCCCACCGCAACAGCGGATGTAGACGGGTTACTAAAAATTTGCTCAAAACATCCCTCCAAGTCAACATCTCCCAGCGTCATGATTTCATACTCATTTCTAACTTCCACCTTTCTCCCATCTTGCTTTTGCAAAAACTGCCTCACTTTTTCTGCCACTTTGATCGTTACAGCTTGGATAAATTCCTCATTCTCAATCGTGTATGGAAGTTGAGCCAACTTCTGAAACGACTCCGTTCTCATCAGAGGAAATAAAATGCTCATGGTATTAGGCCAGTGTTCAATCGGTGGGATTTCATGACTGCAAACATACCCATTACAAAAGTAGGTCCCGGTTGGGCTATCCACTCGAATATCGTATACAAATGTTTCTAGCGCATATTCTTCTGGATCTTCGAAAACCTTTTGTACATCTCTAACTGAAACAGATTGCTTGTCATCAATATAAAAAACTTGTAGCGGCTGATGGTCTTCCATATTACTCACATTCAAGTATTTCATGAGAGGATTCATACTGACAAGACTTTCGGTAGATTTTGCATAAAGTTGAAAATCTCCCGATGCCCCATCGATGGATGGGCCAACTAATAAATGATTACTTGTAAAGAACAAAGAGCTGTTATCAAATCCATAAAACTTATCACCACCAAGAAATTCATAAACCACTCCGAGAACTCGGGTTGGCTTCAAATCCTTATCTAATATAGTATCCCCTACTTTCAGCAATTCTACCGGCTTCTGACTAAAATCTGCCATGAGTATTTTCGTTTCCGCCTTCAAACATGAGCCGCCTTTTGCTTTCTCCCTTTCTGCATCTAATTGCGCTTGCCACGCAGCAGCGGCTCGCTTGGCTTCCTCTTCTTTCGCTTTCAACTGCGCATCAAAAAGCCTCTGCTGAGCGTCCGCTGCAATCTTGGCGGCGGCAATTCGTTTTTCCTCCAAGTCCCTTAAAAGCTTGTCTTTAGCCTCCATCGCTTTTTGGTTAGCTTCTGCCATTGCCATTTGATGGATTCGCTCCAGATTTCTTTCTTCTCTTTGCATAGCCTCAACCTGTAGGGTTAAATTGCGTTGCTGCTCCCCAGCCAATCTGTTTGATTCCATCGTCATCGCCAAAATTTTCTGTTGAGCCTCTGCTGCAGCTTTAGCAGCCGCAATTCGTTTAGTTTCAAAATTTTGTAACATTATTTCTTGCTCTTTTTTTGCTTGCAAATTGGCCTGGGTCACATTCCATTGATGAATTCGTTCCCGCTCTTTTTCCTCTTTTTCCCAAGCTAACCTCTGCTGGGACATGTTGTATTGCCGCTCATCAGCCAAAGCTTGCATCTTACTGTTTTGGAGAAATAGATTCTGTATTTGGTTATTCATTTGAGTCATCGCCTCCATCACAAAATCTGTTTGATCTCGAGGCCGGGGATTTCCTTTAGCTTCCTTATTAAGATTGGGTCATACTTGAGTGACGCATTAAATAGAAGAGCTGTAGCTTTTTCAATTTCCGCAGAATAATTTCGCCCAAGTTTGACCACCGTTTGGCTCAGTGGTTCCAACCTCATTTCAGTTGTGAGTATGGCGGGATTAAATTTTAGAGAATTTCTCCAACTGTTCATCAAATTCACCGCTTCTTGGATGCCCATTTTGGTCAAGTCGCTTGTGTAATATTTTGGATCTCCTCCGTGAAACTTGAGGGTGTGAGAAGTGCCAGCTTTGAGCACAGTTCTCGTTCCATTTGTGGTGTCATCCTCAATCAAAAAGGACATGTCTTCAGCAAACTTGATGACGTCAAAAAGAGCTTCTCTCATGTCGTCATTGAATGGCTCCTCACTCTCCAGCTTGATTTCAATTGCCCCACCACCATGAACTGATTTTACTACGTGGGTTCCATACTCTTCAAAAAAAGCAACCCATTTTGTGACAGATTCATGATTTCCCTGGTCAAAAACGGGGAGAGATTTGACATCCTTCTCAAACTCTTTTGAAGGGACACGGTCATTAATGATAAATTGGAAGTGTCTAAATTCTCTCGTCGCGCTCAAACTGCAGCTATCATCCCTGAAGGATTCCGCCTTAATATTGTGACCTGGTTTCACATCCCCTTTGAAGCTCTCTGGAGGCAGTTCCCCATTGATTCCCAAGCTGTGCAAGCGATGCTGAATATAAACTTGTTTGTCATCAAAAGTCATCATATTTTGGGTTGTGCTCTGATCCAGCTTGCAAGTGAGAACTTTTGGCACCAAAAATCCAATATCAGCCAACTGATTCTCGCCCAGGTTAAAGGGGAAGTTGCCAAGTGGCTGTCTTTGAAAACATTGTAGCCATGTCCAGCAATAGGATTTTGTGTAAAAACAGGTGGCTTGATACCCAACCCCTTATCCAGCAGCATTCTCGTTGCTTCATCGTGTTTGATAGCAGTTAGCAGTAGTAAAATATCTGTTGTCGTTCTTGGAATATCATCTCTGTAATTTATGTTGCGAAGGTTAAGCGTCTTCTTCAAAATCGGAAGGGAAGACTCAAACTGCTTCCTCAAAGTAAGCGGAACGTCCCTTTCCCAAATCTCGTCCAGAATTTGAGTGATTTCCGTTGAAACAACGCCTAGCGCCGTGTTGGTCAGGATACGAAAGTATTTTGTCACGGTGGCGCTATCCCTGTCCAACAATTGGAAGTTGACTGTCGACACGTTGAAATTTTCAGAGTCCCGAAATGCCGTCCGAAAAACCCCCATTCCTACTTTATCCTCACCGTTTTTGGTGACCAGCTCCATTTTTTCAAACAGGTTTCGGGGGTAGTACTCATTGTTTGGCAGTTTGTAGAAACCGTTGAGAACCGGAAGCTGATATCCTTCTTTGGCTTTGTTTTCTGCAACTGTTAAAAGAATCGGCTTTGGGAACAGGCTGTAGTCCTCAATGACTTCTTTGAATAGATTCAGAAGCTTAGTTGGTCGACGTCTGTTTTGTATAGTTTCCCCGCAGAAGTGAGATAAAACAAAGACCACATTTGAAAATGAATTATCCGTTAGCTTTTCCCTGAAATTGTCCAGTCCCCTAATCATTCGAACGAAATGGGCGCCCTCCCCTCTGAATCTGTTGTCGGTGAACTTGTGGAAGATGAGGACCACGTTGGGAATTCGGTACTTGAGCTCTTCATGGTTGTCCAGAAAACTTTCGAGGGTTGCCAAAAATTTTGCGTCTTGTTCCAAACCGCGAGTATCGCCCAGCCCGGGAGTGTCGATGACTCGTAGCTCAGAATTGGCTATTCCCAACTCGTCGATAGGGACAGAGACGCGAAATTCACTAGAAAAGTAGCAAAAAAAATATTTAAAATTTTTTATTACGCGTGATATTTCGCAGCAAAAAGAGTAATTTTTTAAAAATTATATAAATTTTATATTGCCAATAAAATCTTACTGAATATCTGTTGTAGTTGATATTGCGTGGCCGGTTTTTGTAATGTTGGGGTTATCAAATAGCAAGTTTATCTGTTGCAAAAATATTTATAAAAAATGCATTTTTTATTATTTAATCCTTTTTTAAACGGCAATTCTCAGTTGTTTTATTTCTTACGGCACTGCTTTTTCCAGCCCCCGTGGATCCTAGCAGCAAAATATAAGCGTTTTCCCACTTCGTTTCCCTTTCATTGAATTAAAGGCTGCTGTAAGTCCAGGATGGCGGGTGTAGCTCTCATTTCTCAGCATTTTTATTACGTCATCAAGGCTGTCCGGAATATCAACCCATTTTGGAACTGTAACAAAAATATAATGTGACAAAATAAACAAAAAGTATAAACTTTTATGAAAATTCAAAAAGTAAACCATACATTTTTTTGGGCGAGGTGGAGTGCGCTTAGGTACGTATTCATCATCATCACATTCACAGTCGTAAGAGCCAAATGTTCCATTATAAGCGCATGGAAAAAATTAGATGATTGTTTTGTTGATTACATGGTTAATGTATGTATGTGAATAATTACCTCAAAAACTTCATCATCAATCTGTTCCGGATCAGCGAATGAAGCTGCTTGCTCAACCACTTTCTCCTCGAATCTTCCACAGGATACAGTGTAAGTCTGCATCCTTTTCTCAACTTGAACGCTTCCACTTTGTCCCCGAAACTCTTTAGCAAACTCGACATCGGAATCACGGCTAAGGTCTGTATACAGCGAGTCACAGACTTTGCATCCTCCCTTAAGATAAGCTCGAGCGCAGGAAGATTTTTTCATGAAAATATCCTCACATTTGCACTCCCCTCTCGCAGTTACACCGAACTGATGACACATTACCAGAAAATGCCTCAGCGAGCACTGAGCCGATGTGGGGGCCAGCATCCAAAAGTTTGCAGGTTCCATCAAAGTAGGTATCGTTGCATACCTCCATTTTGCAACCCTTTTCAATCTGAATTGAACCAGTGTCACTCCACTTCGAGGGTGTGCGATGATCCTCAAAAAGATTGGAAGACTCGTCACCATCCTTAGGAGGAATTTTTCGCCTTGGAAGTTGTTCTCGGGGTGGAGACCTCCGCAGAGCTTTTCACGATAGGGATTCTCCCAACTTTTTGAGAGATTTATACGAGAGTCAAATCAAGAAAAATAACAATTCTTTCCTTTTGGCATGATCTGCCATTGTGACTGTAATTCTTATATTTGTATATAAATCAGATAAAAACGTATTTTAAAATATTATTTTCAGTATTAGAGAAAAAAATTGAATTAAAAGTCCAAAAGACTTGAGCTTCAGCGACGGTTAATAATCGTCTTCAGATTGGAAAACTGGAGAAACTACGATTGATCTGGAATGTAAAATATACTTGCATTTTTATAGTTGTAAAGAAGCGATTCTGGTTGTTCCAATGACGTTCATTTCGTAGTAAAATTTTTGTAATAATTCGCGGTTTAATGTAGATAATTGACATTATACATACATTATATATATAATTCAAATTTTTATTGACTGTAAGATTTATAAACTTTCTGCTACATATTCTGATTCCAAGTAGGAATGATAAGCAAGAGTCAAACACATATTACGTGGAAAACATTTATGTCTTCCAAGGCCAGAGATGAATGGGGTTCACAACTAATTATAATGGACATCTTGAAAATCATGTTATTTATTTTGTTTTCGTTCGTGGGAGGCCGTTGACCGTAATCGAAAAGCAATGAGTATCATACATAAATTTGCGGAAATGATTTCTTCGTGGACTTCCAGCTTTGTTTGGACTAAAAACTTATGAATATAACATTCATTATAAATCATCAACAAGATTTTATTCGTAAATGTCAACAACCAATGCTTACCGAGAAAACTGTTGATACGATCTTGAGCTCAAGATAAGGCACTGTGGTTATCCTTACATTGGTAAATAGTGAATGAACTTTTACCAATTTTGACGTTGGGTTATTGACCGTTCATATTTTTGGCATGCTCAACCAGCAAACACTGATGAACAGGGGTGTCTCGAATGAATTAAAGTTTCGGAATACTTTTAGCTTGGGGACTCTTCAAAAAGCAAACATAAATTGAATGAATGATTTTCGTGGTATTGCCTAATATAAAATGAGAGCAGATAAACCTTTCTTCCTCTCTTAAGTTGATTTGAAGTGTACCATACAATGCAGATGACAACAACCCCATTTACGGTTTAAAATTTTAATGAGACGTCGACACTCACTCGAGTTTTACATATAGACGAAGACAAGCCATGTAACTCACACGGTAAGAAACTGTTATTGGAATACATATTTAAAAATTGGTGATGGTAGTAAAGAACTCGTTAAACTTTAACAAAGCATGACAATAGAAAGATGTGTTGATATTTTTGTAGTGTTTAAAATGGGATCGACTACAACCCTCGTAAAACAGAAGCAAAGAAACTTTGGGTTATCTGACCTTACGTTTTTAACCTTTTAATGTGCTTGACAACTTTGCTCATACCCAACAATGTTCACATCTACCTTGCTTCTACAGTTGACTATTCTTTACTTATATCAAATATAAATTATTTATAAAACAAAAATTTTGTCAGATGTTTCCACTCTTCTCTTTAAACTCCTGCACTGATTTTGCAATCTGGCTGGTTATACTTCGGATGACAGATAAAGTCTCAAGTGTTTACCGAAAATAAGTCGATTTTTAAATACTTCCGTTCCCATCAATGATCATATAAAAATTTATTAGCACTCTGGCGCATATTAATGATTTGTTGCGATTTTACCTAACTGTAAGTAATATAATTTATATCAGATTCAGTTCAAACATAAAATGAACCTGAAATAAATCATATATGGCATTTTTACATGATACATAAATGAATATGAATTTTGATTACACGATTGGAATGTATACATGAGAATGAACATAGAGATCGCCACACGATTTACACTCTAGTTATTAATTATATTGTATTCTATTCACTTCAATCTCTTAAGTTATTCCTAATCTTTGCACAATAATGATTTTAATCATAATAATTTGCTTGACGAATAAGGCGCTGTTGTATTGTA